>JAODAL010067631.1:0-17207 GCA_025379985.1 Phyllomedusa bahiana | reverse complement strand
GGGGAAATTCTAAACAAATTTCCCCTTTCTTAAAATCAATTCGCCCATCTCTATTTTACAATATAGCATACAAAAAATACAGTTTGTAGATGCTCCTAATAACAACACTAATCCAATATATATACAATCCGTAGGGTAATTTAAACCGTGGGTCCCCGGGTCCCCAATTTAAAGACCCACGGCCCCCTTTCCCTTTTAGCATCTTTAGCCCATTTCCCCCTCTGGGGGGTATGGTACCTTGTTTTTATATAGAAAAAAAAAAACCCAATTAACTTTGAGGAGCACAGGCCAACTAAGAAGACCGTGGAATTGCCAAAAAGCCCACTGGAAAACAAAAAAAAAAAAATACTCAAGACACAGATTTTTACATAACAACGGGTTACTCATGGGTAAAAGAAAACCAGATTTTCCACCCAAATCCATATAAGAAAAAAAGGGGAAGAAAAAAACAATAGATCAGTCGCTTTCAGCATTGCACATTAAAAAGGGGGAGCACTGACAAATGAAGATTTTAGAAATACAAACAGTGAAAACCAATCAATTTTAAAAAAAGGGAAGTGTCAAAAAAAAACGAAAAGGACAATCCAAGGGCCAAAATCCTTCCACGGAAGCGAAAAGGACTATGCAAGTGCAAACCTGACAAATAAAGGAAGAAGATTCTCAATTTATTATTCTTACCCCCACAGTTCTGCACACCCGCAAAAAAGGGGTTTTTAAAGTCGGGTAAATTTTGTCCAAAATTTTGTTTTTGATTTTTTCCATCCCAAAGGACTTTAATAAATTTGAAAGGCTTCTCCGTGAAGAAATTTTTCTTTGACAGGAAGAAATGAGAATGATGTGTCCCCTAGGGTGACATTCCCCCCAATAATTTGAAGGTTTGTGTTTCAATGAACAACTAGCATTGAAACAATTGTCAGAATTGGAGAAGGAGGCAGATAGGGGATGAAATCCAACCGATAGTTCCAAAATATCCAAAATATGCCAAATCCAGGTTTTTACCCTTAAACCAGGTCCCGGCCCGGGAAGGCCTTTAAAAACCCAGGGAACGGGACCTTTTGCTTTACATAGTAAAAATCAAAAAAAACAAAAACAAAAAAAATTTTAGAGATAAAAAACCTAATTTGGGAGCCAAAAAAAGCAATAAAAATTAAGAAATGGGGATCACCTTATATTAAAAAAGCAAAAAAGGGGGGGAGCTTGGAAGTAATGGATGGGTCTATATGAAAAAATTTTGGGAATATTGAAAATACCCACATATCGTCAATTAAAAAAAACCCACGCAAAAATTTTCAAGAGGCGTTAAATAGCTTCTATTAGGGGGGCATTCCCCTGGCGTTCAAAATGAAAGAAAAAAAAAATACATTTTGGGGATAGATCCGGGTCACCCCCATTTTTTATGGGGTCCCTAAGGTCCATAAAAAAACACCTTCCCACCTGTTTTTGCGCCCATAATATCGGAAAATAATTCCTTAAATGAGCGCATTAGCGGGGGGTGGAAAAATTTTCCCCAAAAACCTTTAGTACCAATCTCCCATTACATTAAGGCACCAAATCCCCCCTTTAAAATTTTTGGCAAATACAATGGCAACCCCCAAATATATTTGGGGTCACATGCACGGGGTGGGTTTATACTCTGTATCCCCCCACGACGTGCTATTGGGCCCTAACTTTTTTCTTAAACAAATAGAATTATGATATAGGCATTTGCAGGAATTATCCTAAGGGCGGTAAATACCCCCCTTTAAACAAAAATTACTTCAAATTCGAAAACCCCTTTTTTATCTCCAACGGAGGAGCCCCAGGGGGCCACTTTCTTCCTTCTCTGGCCAACACACCATGGCGGGGGGAAATCATGCATTTCGCCGGTAACCCTTTACAATTGCATATGTGGTAGGGGCGTTACATAGACGCCCTTTGCTAATTGGGGTGGGGAGGGCGCTCAACCACACTTCGGGGGGAAATTTAAAACCCCAAATTTTTTTCAATCTAAAATTTTACGGGTAATACAGGCTAATTTTTTTTCCCCTGGATGTTTTCTTTTGGGGACACAACAAAAAGGCAGGATATGTCTAAACTACATTGCAAACCCAACTCGAGAAATCCCCACCGGAAGCCAAAGTAGTCTGCCAATACTATCAAGGCCATCCCCTACGGGGAAATGGTCAAGCAGGCGATTTGTACAGAGGAGGAGGATTTCTCCATAGCCAAAGAAAAAATACCCCAGGTTTTTACAAAGGGGTTACAATAAGAAACATAGACGGGGCAACAAGGGGGATTAAACATAAAACAAAAAAAAAATTTTGATACCAAAATAATAGAAAAAAACAACAAAGAAAAAAATCATTTTTACTCAAAGTTTAGTAAAATTTCCAAAAATAAAAAACATTTTTAAAAAAACAATATGGGTATCTTAAACAAGACCATATCCCTCCACAATTCTGTAAGGGTTTTTTTACTCTAAGGGGGGACAAATTTTTGGGAAATCATTGCCCCAGTGTAACTTTGGACAAAAACCCAAACAGATAGGTTTGTTATCAAAAAAGGGGTTTTTTTTAATGGGGAGGACCAGAGCAATGTGTGCGGATAGCAAAAAAGACAAGGGGAATTCACAGATTTCCCAAAAACCAACAATTTACAAAATTGTTATTTTTTTGAATTGTGACAGCCCCCACTGCAATACATTTTAGAAGCACCCTATGTAATAAGAGCTATGTGGGTAACAAGGGAAAACAAAACACGAAAATGGAACACATTAAAAGCTAAAAAAACAAAAAACTCAAAAGACGGTGCGTAAACATTTTTCAGAATGCCACCAAAGGAAAAATTATTGGTTCCAATTCTAAAAAACAAGGTCCAACCCTTAAAAAGGGGGGAAAATACAAGATCAAGGCAAAGGGGGCCCCGTGGGCTTTAAATTGGGGACCCGGAACCCCGGTTTTTAATTTCCGTTCGGGTTATGTATAATTTAGGACTTTTTAGTTTATTACCCTCTACAAACTGTATTTTTATGTAAAAGCAAATTGTAACTAATTTTGCCACACTTGTATTTTTTTGGGCCGCGTAAGATCAGAGCTAGAAAATGCTATTTCCTTTTTCTCCATGGTCCCCCCTCTTTCCACAACACACATTTTACCCCCTATCGGGGATTTGGTTTTATTGGTTTTTAAAAGGGGCCAGTAACCCCTTCAACCTAACATGACAAAAGTCATAGATTGAACGCTCTGTTGTTTTCACTGGGTCAGTTTTTTAGTTTCCCTGCGTTACTGTGGATTTTAACTTTGAAGAATAAAGTTTTGTTTCACTTACGGGCCGAAGTATCCTCTGGGGTTTTTTACTGCACCTCACCCGGGAAACCTTCTTCTACATTTGTTCACCGCGGGACGGCGGGTTTTGGGCCAAGTATGGAACAGAATGGCACGAGGGATCTACCCGATTGGGGGAATTGCAGCCTTTACTGCAGGGAATCCTTACCTTTCTTTTGTTTTCGATGGGGGCCCACTATCGACATCGATCGTGTCTATACCAACGAATCGCTCAACACTAATCATGTTTCCATTGGTCAATGCTCCTTTGTAAACTACCTCCCTTGTGATGACACCATTCCCAGAAGAATGCATGCAGCTGAAACATGTGTTGGGGTGGCAGCATCTTGGGACTGATACTCTACGACAGGGGTGTCAAACTGCGGCCCTCCACTTTTGGAAAAAATACAACTCCCTCATCATTTGTATGATCTATAACAGTGGGGATATGGGGGTTGTAGTTTCCCAACCTGGAGGGCCGATTTGACCTTGCCTACGGGGAAATTTTTATTACTTATTTATTACTTGATCATGTGTAGCCTTTGTAGTTAGATAAGTTTAGGCACTAGACAGGCTATTTTTTCTGTACTAATTAGCATTATACTGGCATTATATATTTGGTTGGTTATCAGTTTACATTATTCATTGTCTTGATGTTTATATTCCTATGATATGTATTCACAAGGTACTAGCACTTACTATCAAGATACACTTTGTATTTATTACTCTGTGTAGTTAACATGTATGAATTTACTTCTTGGGGCTAGTTATGTATTTATATTATAAGATAATATCTATG
The DNA here is from genome assembly GCA_025379985.1 of Phyllomedusa bahiana. Classification (NCBI taxonomy): domain Eukaryota; kingdom Metazoa; phylum Chordata; class Amphibia; order Anura; family Hylidae; genus Phyllomedusa; species Phyllomedusa bahiana. Next base: position 13,106 of record JAODAL010067631.1, on the reverse strand, counting down.
CCATGGTTTTATATTTCCCTAAATGCATTTATTCCCTGTAAATGCTGCCTTTTTTGCATGTGTTACTTTTCCTTTTTAATTTAATTGTATGTATAATTTATTAATCATTTTGGCCACGGTAAAAAATTTTAAGGCAACATGATCTGTTTTTGCAATTTACTGCTATATTTGCATTTTTCTGCTGTCGTATTAGTTTTTTTTGGTAATGAAAAAGGGCCCCTCATTACTCCCCATGTGGGCTGCATATTTAGTGTAGCCAAGACATCAGATTTACTGGCTACACTTACGGAGTGTTTTTTTGTGCCACCTTACTCATTGTGGAGTGCTGAGCTGGCTTTTCTTTTCTTTCTTTTATACTGTCAACAGTTGTGATTAATATTATCATGTTTTCAATATTTTAAACACATTTAAAAAAAGTTTTGCATTTTGGGTAAAAATTGCAATAATGGCAACTAGCATGCATCAAGCACTAATGTTTCTTCTCTTTAGGGCCTGTTCAAATCCATACTTTTAGGAATAAGCCTTCACTCCCGAAATATGGGGGCGAACAAAACTCTAAAGAGGAAAATTGTGTAGGAAACCCCCCTGCATTTGAGGTCCCCTTAAGTCGGGGGGTGGGGTTAAAGGGGGTTTCATCATTTCCTTAAATGGTCTTCAAATAAGGGGGCAGTGAAAACAGCAACTTTTTCAAATTTATGTAATTTTTCAAAGCTTCTTGTTTTCACTGTCTTCCTTATCTTGTTTTGTGTAAAACAGTTCCCCCTGCCTGTCGGATCCCCCCACTTGCATTTCATTGGGTGACGGCTCTACTAATTTACTTCTGTTCGCCCCCGGCGTATTATGGAGCGAGCATTCGCCTCCTCACTCAAATAAGGAGCCGGCAAAATTTCGCTCTATACAGCCACCCCTCCTCAGTGACAATGAAGGCCCTTTACAATCAAAAACACAGAATTGTGCCTCGGTCCTAATGCTCCGCGTGAAGGGGGCCCGCAACAATTTCACTCTATACAGCTAGCACTCCTTTTGACATGAAGCTGTTCAAATCAAAAACAGCAAATTGGCCTTTTGTAAACATTGAAGGGAGATGGGGTTGTGCCTGGATGATTCATGGGAAAACGGATTCAACTGTAAAAAACCTCCCCGCTGGAGAGGAAAGAATCAGTGCTCGAGTTTATAGAAGACTGAATGCAGGCCTGTGGTAAGAAAAGCTCTTACAAAAAAAGAGCAAGGGAGGGGACAGTGACATGTGGACTCAGACAGAGAGATGGGGGGAAACACTGATCTGGGGCGAGCAAAAAAGTGAAGGGGGGGGGTATGTCATCCCCTTCGGTAAAAACCCCCACAGGGGGAAGAAACGCCCCTGGTTTCAGGAACTAGAGAATCAACTTCAAGAAAAAAGCCGAACTGTGAGCGATACATCCCCTTTAAGCCGTTTTATTCAAATATGTGAACTAAGAACCTCAAAAAATGTTAATGTATCCTAAATAGCAGAAATGCTTTTTCAAAAATTCCTATGTGCCTTTTCATAGTTTCTCTAGTTGATAATGTGCTACTGATATTGGAATGTGTAAAATACAAATTCTACTGAATCTTTTCCTACAAAACTATATACCCATCTGATCAGCTTTTTCTGCATGTTAAATATGACATGTCCCCTACAAATATTAAAGGCCAGTCTCAGTATTCTAAATCTACCATATCTAAAAGGACAAAAATGAAACAGAAGAGAAGAGAGAGAATGCACAAGATGGATTCAGGATGAAAAATAACATTTTCATCCACAATGAACCAACAAAACGTGGCTGTTTTAAATCTCTCAAATACTATCTCCTAAACAATGAGAGGTGCTAATATCCGGCTTTAACTTTGTGATAGATTATCCTTTCAAGGTGTTCTCTACCTTAAATTTGTCCACAGTCTGGTGGTATGTTGCAATTTCTGGACTTCACAATCACCTTGTATGATGCCAGTGTCCACTGTTATCCTAGATAATGAATTAAAAGATTTAAGTTATGTGATATCACTCTCTTGACTCTTTAAGAGCTTAAATCAGGTGAAAAATCTAATGTCAGTGAAGATATGGTGATAAATCCAATCAAAATACACCATTTTCAATTTAATCCCATCCAATCTAGAACAGAATCCAAGGACAGGTTTCCGTTCTTGATAGAACGAGATTTGAAAAAGTTATAGGATTCCATTTTAGACAAAGAAGCTTATACCAACCTCTTTTCCATTCAATACTCAGTCTTGGGGGAGTTAGTAAGTATGGATAGTATAATATTTAAAATGACAGATAAAAGGGCGGTTCACACGACACAGGACAAATACCGGCCGGTTTGCCGGCCGGTACTTGTCCTGTTTTGCGGCTGTCCCCACGGCTGCGGGGGGACGGCTTTTCTCCGCGATGGGCGGAGAAAAGCCCTCCCCCCACCCAAAGAGATGCACATCTTCCATCCGGAAACCGGACGGAAGATTGTGCATGTTCAATGTTTTGTCACCGGTCCGCCGGAGACAAAACCGCCGGGCGGAAAACCCGTGCAGTGGGGACTGCTGCAAGGGTTTTCCATAGAGCACAATTATGCTCATTTTCGGCCGGTTTTTCAGGCGGTCTGAAAAACCGCAAACCGGCTGAAAAACCGGCCGAAACCCGTGCCGTGTGGACATGCCCTAAGGGAGGAGCAGTAGTAAACATGAACAAAATTAAATATCATCAAAGTTCTCTCTATTGACAGATAATTTCACCTTTCAAAATGATCTTATAATCCACTGTTAATTAATGAAGGTACAGTTTTATTAGTGTTTAATATGAAAGAGGTGGACCTCATGAAGGTGGTGGACCCTACTGTTCTTCTATTACATAGTCTTCTGAAAATCCCCCTCCTATGAAGTCTATAATGCCAAATATTGGGCCCTTATGTGAGCCCCTATGCTAATGGTTAGATCATTAACAACATTTAGTTTGCAGGGTCCCAGGTTATTCTCAGGATATGTGATGTCTTCAGTAGCTTTTAAAATAAAATCTGGCAAACACAGTTTAGATAGTTGAGTTGTTAAAGAGTCACCTTACACCAGTATAACTTCAGACATTGCCACTTTGACATTTCCTTTAACCCCTTCAGGACACAGTCAGTATTGTACCATAAAGACAGAGCCCCATTTTTTAAATTTCACATTTGTCAATTTATGTTAGGATACCTTTTAAATACTTTCCCCTATCCATGTGATTCAGAGAATACTTTCTTGTGACATGTGCTTTAGGATAGTAAGAATTTTTTGTCCATACAATCCTTGTTTATTTGTGAAAAATATCAAAATATTTTGAAAATTTGGAAAGATTCTAAGACAGTTTGACCACACAAAATTGTTATATCTAGCATCTACCATATGTCTACTGTATGTTGGCATCATTTTAAGCGTCTTTTTTTTTTTTTTTTACAACACTAAGGGGCTCAGGAATTTCATAACAATTTTTCACATTTTCAAGAGAGTTTGCAACACGGATTTTTTTAGGGACCATTCCAGTTCTGACATGGCTTTGATGGGCCTATATGTTAGATACCCGCATAAATGTCTCCATCTAAGAAGCTGCACCCCTTAAACTATTCAAAACAGCATTTAGGAAGTTTGTTAACCCTTTGGACTTTTCACAGAAATTTAAGCAAAGTGGAGTTTCAAAATTTCACTTGTACTGAAGATTTTCAATTTTTATCCATTATTCACTGGTGCGCAGTAAATGTTACTAGGGAAACTCAGTTCAACATCGATTCTGCCGATTATGCTGTATTTAGAGATATCCCATATGTGGCCCTAGTGTGCTATTTGAATTACCTACAAGCCTCAGTATAGGAGGAGTAATTACTGGACTTTGGGGTCTCATTTGCAGTAAGATTTTCTTTAGGTGACATTTCAGGTTTGCGGACACCCTTATGGGCTAAACCTTAACACCACCCCAAAAAAATATCCCATATTGGAAATTACATCCCTTAAGGAATGTATCCAGGGTTGCAGTGAGTATATGCCCCCACGGGGTTTCCACAGTTTTTTTTTTATAAATTGGGCTGGGAAAATTAAAAACCTTTTTTTCCAACATTTTTGCAATTTTAGCTGAAAATTTTTCATTTTCCAAAGAACCGGGAAAAAGGCACCCCAAAATTTGTTATGAAATTTTTTCTACCAAGTTCGGCAATACCCAATGTGCGGTGTAAACTGCTGTTTGGGACATGGCACGCCTACGGGGAAAAGCCTATTTGGCATTTGGAACGAAATTTAGGGGGGTCCCCTCCCCAAAGTCCCCAAAGACCAGAACAGGTAAAACCCTTCCCAGAAGTCACCCCTTTTAAAATTAATTTTTATGTAGGGGGTACTTTTTTTTTTGGCCCACAGGTGTTTCAAGTTTTCCTGCTTTGGGCCATGAAAATGAGGGGGGATGCATTCCACCATTGTTCTTTCATCTTCATATTTAAAGCTTCCATGTAATAAAAGACATAACTTATTGTCAGGGGGCCCCTGCGACCCCCGCTCGGGTGCAGACACACCCGGGGTCCCCGCAAGGGGGCGCCGCCCCCGATGTCGGGCGGTGGGCCGCTCACCCTGCCGGCTGGGCCCCCCCTACAAAACGGCCGCCTCCTGCTGCACTCCTGTCCCCCGGCCGAGCCCGTCTCAGGGCGCGGCCCCGGCTCTGGAAATTTTAAAAGGGGCCATGCACCGGTAAGGGGTATTGCCGTCACTGCCCTTATTTAAACTCCCCCTTCCTGGTCTTGTTGCCGATCTTTAGTGCAATTTAGCCTATAGAAAAAGCTTCCCAAGCCTTGTTCTGATTTACCGTGTACCATACCATTTGCTTCCTTTCCCTCGACCAGCATCTTGGCCGCCCTGATTCTCCTGTCCACGCCCAACCCTGCCTGACATTTCACCACGCTACACCTCGCTGCCTCCACAAGCAAGTATGTCGGGGGTACGACCTGGTAGACCCCGCCGCGCAAGTCCATCCCGTTTTGCGGGGGGCCGGGGGAAAAACCCGGGCCCCTTTATTAGATTCCGTCCCTGGCGGGTTTACCCCACCCTTTGCGGCGGTCCAGGGATCCCTATCTCCACCCTGACAGTAAGATCCGGCCCCATGGATCCCCCCAAGGTGCCTCTTCCCCCCGCGCTAACTCACCACCATTGTGGTTCAGCCAGGGCCCCCCAACGAAATTTCAGGGCCCCATACACCTGAACACCGGGCCCCCCCCCCCCCCTTTAAACCCCGCCCACAGAAAAATAAAACCGGCCTTAGGAAAAATGCGCCCATTTCCACTAATACAGTGTGCAAAAAGATTTGTTTTGTGTAGTACAATTATACATATCTGTCTGTCTAATATCAACACAGGGCTAAGAAACTCCATCCCCCCCCCCCCAAAAAAATTTTTTAAATTTTTTTTTTTTTCCCCCCCCAATAAAATTTTTTTTTTATAAAAATTTAGCCCTTGGGTTCCCCCCCCCTTTTTAAAAAAAAGCTTTTTTGCTTCCCCCCTTTTAATTTAAATTTAAACCTAACTTAAAACCCGTATTTTTTTTCAAAAATTAATTTACTTTTTTAAATATTGTGTTAAAAAAAAAAAATTATTTTTTACTTTCTATGGTTTCTTTTTTTTTTTTAAGGTATACTTTAAATACCCCTAAAAATAAAAAAAAGAACCTTTTTTCCAATTCAAAAATTTTATTGCAACCCCCGGGTAACCGGGTACAACCAAATTAATGTTAAGAGTTAGGGGCCCCCTTTAGTATGCCAGGTAGCAGGGCCCCCATTTATGATAGCCAGGGGCCCCCAGTATTAAAAGGGCCCTTTAGTGATCCCCGGGGCCCTTTTTTTTTTAAGCCGGGACCCTTTGTTGTAGCCAAGGCCCCTTTTGTAAAGCCAGGCCCCCCAGGGTTGTAGCAGGCCCCCTTTAGTATAGCCCCGGGCCCCCCCTTAAATTTTTTAGGGGCCAGGGCCCCCTTTAGTGATAGCCAAAGGCCCCTTTTGTGATAAACGGCCCCTTTAGTTTGTAGCCGGGCCCCCTTTATTGATAGCCAGGGCCCCTTTAGTTTAGCCAGGGGCCCCCCCTTTTGTGATCCGGGACCCTTTAAATTTTTAGCCGGGACCCCTTTGGTGCCCGGGGCCCCCTTTTGTTGTAGCCAGGGGCCCCCTTTTGTGAAAACCGGGACCCTTTTTGTGGCCAGGGGCCCCTTTAAATTGTAGCCAGGGCCCCCTTTTGTGTAGCCAGGGCCCCCTTTAGTTTAGCCAGGGCCCCCTTAATAGCCCGGACCCCTTTAGTGATGCCAGGGGCCCTTTAGTTGTAGCCTGGCCCCCTTTTGTTTTACCGGGCCCCCTTTAGTGTACCAGGGACCCCTTTAGTTAAACCAGGGCCCCCTTTTTTTTTAGCCAGGGGCCCCTTTAGGTTGGGGGATTTTATTCCAGGGATCCTTTGTTGTACCAGGACCCCCTTTTGTTGTAGCCCGGGGCCCCCTTTGTGATAGCCAGGCCCCCTTTAGTTGTAGCCAGGGCCCCCTTTAGTGATGCCGGGGCCCTTAAGTGATAGCCAGGACCCCTTTTTTTGAGCCAGGGACCCCTTTAGTTGTAGCCCGGGCCCCCTTTAGTGATAGCCAGGGACCCCCTTTTTTGTAGCAGGGCCCCCTTTAGGTTTACCAGGGCCCCCCCTTTGTTTAGCCAGTGACCCCTTTATTGTAGCCCGGGACCCCTTTTGTTTTAGCCAGGCCCCCTTTTGTTTTAGAGGGCCCCCTTTTGTTGGGAGCCAGGGGTCCCTTTGTTTTACCAGGGATCCTTTAGTTGTACCAGGGACCCCCTTTGTTGTACCGGGCCCCCTTTGTGATAGCCAGGGCCCCCCCTTTTGTTTAGCCAGGGACCCCTTTAGTTTAGCCAGGACCCTTTTGTGATAGCCGGGATCCCTTTTGTGTAGCCAGGGATCCCTTTTTGATAGCCAGGATTCCCCTTTAGTTGTGCCAGGGATCCCTTTAGTGATAGCCGGGCCCCTTTTTTATATATAATTAAAAAAAAACAAAAAAAACACCCTTACCTCGCACCCCCCCGCTCCGGCCGCTCCGAGTTTCCCCGACCCGTACCCCCCTGCATAGGCGGCCGGTGAAGTGACTCACCCGCTGCCTAGTCAGCAGAGGGGCCGGGGCCCGCGCTGAAGGCCTAACGCCTTTAGCCTGCCGGGGGGATCAGCGGGGCGCAGCGCTTGGCGCGTGCTCCCCTGACACCCGCGCAGCCCCCAGGTCGGGGACATTAGTCCCCCCCTCCCGGGGGGTCCCTGGGCGCTCGGGACGAGGGGCCCCGGGGGGGTCAAGATGGATGCCGGCCGGGGCCCCGGGGGGGCGACGGGACTCCTCCGGGGCCCGGGCCCGGGGCAAACACTGTGGGATCCAGCCTGGTTCGCCGGGCCCCGCTCTGTCATGCGGAATAAGGGGGCCTGCCTGCGGCGGGCCCCCTTATTCCACCGGGCCCCATATGGGAGTACTGGTTGTACCCCCTGTATGGCGGCCCGGGCTCAGCAGTCGCAACAGATCGCTCAGCAAGCCCAGCAACTCAGCCATATCTCCGCCATGATGCAACAGTTCCTGGCCGCTCAGCAGCAGCAACCCGCCCCGTGGCTCCCGTTGCTCCTTCGGTTCCAGTTCCGACCGCTGGTCCACGGCTCCATCTGTCTATGCCGTCCAAATTCGATGGGGACTCCAAGGCATGCAGGAGCTTTATCACCCAATGCTCCCTGCATATCGAATTAATGGACAACCAATTTCCTACCGAACGGTCAAAGGTGGCATTCGTGCTCAGCCTGGGCTACCCCCCTCTGGGACAGGGATGACCCGATCACGGCCAACCTTGTTACATTCCTCTCCGAGTTCAGGTATGTTTTTAAGGAACCTGCCTGGGCTTCTTCTGCCGAGACTGCCTTGCTAAACCTGCGCCAAGGGGACTCATCTGTAGGCGACTATGCCGTACGTTTCCACACTTTGGCTTCCGAGTTATCTTGGAATGAAGCGGCATTGACTGCCACCTTCAAGAAGGGCCTCTCCAGCCGCATCAAAGATTCCCTGTCTGCCCGGGACCTCCCGTTTTCCTTGAGTGACCTTATCTCCCTGGCCACTCGGATTGACATCCATTTCTCGGAACGCCAGAGGAACTCAGCAAGAACGAGAGCAGGCTAGACCCCGCCGTCTCCCTCATCTGGCTCCAGTATTTCAAAGGCCGCCACAGTTGCCCTCTCCGCCAGCTGCCGAGGAGGCCATGGAAGTGGATAGAGCCCACCTGTCTGCGCCAGAGCTAACCAGACGTGAGGAGAATCTTTGTCTGTACTGTGGCAGTTCAGACCATTTCCGCAGATCCTGCCCACTGTGCCCTCAGCGTCTGGGAAACGGGCGCACCTAGGGTACGTAGGAGAGGCGTCCCTAGTTGAGATCAAGTCCTCTCCTCGCCTGACCATGCCCGTGATCGTCGGCACTGGGTTTGGCTACTAGTTTCACGTTGCTGCTTTCCTGGACTCTGGGTCAGCTGGAAATTTCTTGGACGCTGCCCTGGTGTCCCAAGCATAATCTCCCTGTGATCCGCCTGAGGAAGCCCCTACTCTTCTCCTCTGTCAGTGAGAGATTCTCAAGGATCCCATTTGGTTCCGCACTGAGCCACTGTTCCTACAAGTAGGGGTTCTGCACAAGGAGAGACTTGCGTTTTACATACTACCCCGTTCTTCCTCGACCATTCTCCTGGGTCTCCCGTGGCTGCAGCGCCATGCTCCCGTGCTCGACTGGCAGACGGGCGAAGTCTTGAGTTGGGGTTCAGAGTGTCATCCTCGCTGTTTGGTGGCACCTCGCCCGTTGCTTACCGCTTCTCCTTTGTCGTCTAAACCTCTGATGGGCCTTCCAGCACCATATCAAGCCTTTGCAGACGTCTTCTCCGAGAAGTAAGCTGAGACATTGCCGCCCCATTGCCCATATGACTGTTCTATTGATCTTCTGCCCGGACTCTCCACACGGCAGGGTTACCCCGTCGGTTACCTGAGACCTTGGCTATGTCAACCTATATCAAGGAGAATCTCCAGAAGGGGTTCATTCGCAAGTCCTCCTCTCCAACTGGGGCCGGGTTCTTCTTCGTGGCTAAGAAGGACGGTACCCTACGTCCTTGCATAGACTATCGAGGCCTCAACAAGATCACGGTAAACAACCGCTATCCTCTGCCCCTGATCACGGAGCTTTTTGACCAGTTACGAGGAGCCAAGATCTTTACTAAACTGGACCTGCGAGGGGCTTATAACCTCATACGCATACGTGAGGGCGATGAATGGAAGACCGCCTTCAACACCTGGTCATGCCCTTCGGGCTCTGCAATGCCCCGGCCGTCTTTCAAGAATTTTTCAATGACATCTTCCGGGACCTCCTGTACACGAGCGTGGTTGTCTACCTAGACGACATTCTGGTGTTCTCCCCCATCAAGTTCACATACGACAGGTCTTCAGACGTCTAAGGGCCAACCGTCTCTATGCCAAGCTCGAGAAGTGCCTGTTCCATCAGCAGAGTCTACCATTCCTCGGCTACATCATTTCCGACAGGGGCCTGCAGATGGATCCCGATAAGTTGTCTGCTGTCCTACAGTGGCCGCGCCCCGTGGGTCTCCGAGCCATACAAAGATTCCTGGGGTTCGCCAACTACTACAGGCAATTTATACCACATTTCTCCTCGCTGGTATCTACCATAGTGGCATTGACCAAAAAGAACGCCAATCCAAAGCCTTCACGAAGTTAAAGTCTGCCTTCGCCTCTGCGCCTGTGCTCTCCAGACCAGAAACAGAGAAACCATTTTTCCTCGAAGTCGACACCTCCTCGGTGGGGGCCGGGGCCGTACTCTCCCAGAAAGGGCCCAAAGGCAAGACCCTCACTTGCGGTTTTTTCTCTAACAGTTTTTCCTCTGCAGAAAGGAATTACTCTATCGGCGACCGGGAGTTACCGGCCATCAAGCTGGCTCTGGAGGAGTGGCAATATCTTCTGGAGGGGGCTCGTCACCCAGTCAGCATTTATACCGACCACAAAAATCTGTTATATCTCCAGACTGCTCAAAGCTTAAATCCACGCCAGGCTCGTTGGTCCCTCTTCTTTTCCCGATTTAATTTTCTCATTCATTTTCGCCCTGCGGAACGAAATGTCAAGGCCGACGTTCTCTCCCGTGCTTCGGATGTGTATGGGGACGTGTCCACTCCACGGCATATTATCCCTCCAGAACGGCTCATCTCTGCCGCGCCTGTAGACCTACAACGCATTCCTCCCATCAAGACATACGTTCGCCTAGCTCTTCGGAAGAAGATACTGTCATGAGGTCATTGCTCCCGTATGGCGGGGCACCCAGGAGTGCAGAGGTCCTGCTCCCTCATCTCTCGGCTCTACTGGTGGCCGGGTCTAGTCCAGGATGTTCGTGAGTTCATGGAGTCCTGCGCTTCCTGTGCTCAAAACAAGTCCCCTCGTCTCACGCCGGCAGGTCTGCTCCTTCCACTACCGATATCCAGCTGTCCTTGGATCCATGTGGTCATGGATTTTATCACGGATCTCCCTCCTTCCTCTGGTAACACCGTGATCTGGGTGGTTACTGACCGGTTTTCAAAAAATGTCTCACTTTATTCCTCTGCCGGATCTACCCTCAGCCCTCGCCTTGCCAGTCTATTTTTTCTACAAATTTTCCGGCTGCATGGGCTTCCACATAGTGTCGGACCGGGGCGTCCAATTTGTCTCCAGATTCTGGCGCTCCCTCTGCAACCAACTACAAGTGAAACTGGACTTTTCTTCGGCCTATCACCCCCAGTCCAATGGGCAGGTAGAAAGAGTTAACCAGACCCTAGGCTGCTACCTGCGCCACTTTGTCGCCGCACGCCAGTTTGATTGGTCCAGCTTGTTGCCCTGGGCTGAGTTTTCCTATAACTCATTGGACTCGGAGTCTGCTGGAGCGGCTCCTTTCTTTATTGTCTACGGGCGACATCCCCGCCCACCCCTCCCCCTTTCTGTGCCCTCTGAGGTCCCTGCCGTGGAGGAGCTGGTCCAGGACCTGACAGCTATCTGGAAGCAAACACACCATTCTCTACTCCAGGCTTCTGCTCGTACCAAGGCACAAGCTGACAAAAAGCGAAGACCCCCGCCGATCTTCTCTCCGGGTGACAAGGTGTGGTTGTCGGCTAAATATATACGTTTCAAGGTCCCCAGCTATAAGCTGGGTCCCCGGTTCCTGGGTCCATTCGAGGTGCTTAAGCGCATTAATCCAGTGGCATACAAGCTCCGCCTTCCTCCCACTATGAGGGTCCCGAACTCCTTCCATGTCTCTCTTCTAAAACCGGTCATCCTAAATCGCTTCTCTCGGGTACTTGCTCCTCCCACTCCTGAGGCCGATGCCACCGATGTCTTTACGGTAAAGGAGATTCTAGACATGAAGACGGTCAGAGGGAAGCGTTTTTTTCTCATTGACTGGAAGGGGTTCGGGCCCGAAGAGAGGTCCTGGGAGCCAGAGGACAATATTCTGGACCGTAACATCATTCAGAGGTTCCTTCAGGCCAGAAAGAGGGGGAGGCCGAAGGGGGTGGGTACTGTCACAGGTTGCAGTGAGTACATTGACCACACAGGTGTTCCACAGATTTTTTTATCATTAGGCAGGAAAAATTAAAAACCTTTTTTCCAACAGTTTGCAATTTTAGCTGAAAATTGTTCATTTTCACAAGGAATCCTGGAAAAAAGGCACCCCAAAATTTGTTATGCAATTTCTACCAAGTTCGGCAATACCCAATGTGCGGGTGTAAACTGCTGTTTGGGCACATGGCACGCCGTACACGGGAGGGAGCGCTATTTGGCATTTGGAACGCAGATTTTAGTGGGTGCCCGGTCCCCAAAGTCTCCAAAGTACCAGAACAGGTGAAACCTTCCAGAAGTCACCCCATTTTGCATTCAGCACCCCTTATGGATTTTATGTAGGGGTGTACTGTGCTTTTTGGGCCCACAGGTGTTTCATAGTTTTCCTAGCATTGGGCCATGAAAATGAGGGGGTGATGCAGTTCCACCATTGTTCTTTCATCTTCATATTTAAAGCGTTCGCCATGTGTAATAAAAGACATAACAACTTTATTGTCACGGGTGGGCCTGCGACCCCCGTCCCGGGTCACAGGCACACTCGTGGACCCCACACGAGCAGCACCGCCGCCCGCATGTCGGGCGGTGGGCACGCTCACCCTGCCGGCCGGGTCCCCTCCTACTTAACCGGCCGCGCTCCTGCTGCAGCTCCTGTCTCCCGACGCACGTGTCCCCGCTCTCTAGGGCGCCGGCTCTGTGAAATTTAAAGGGCCAGTGCACCAGTAATTGGGTATTGCCGGTCACTGCCCTTATTTAAGTCTGCCCCTTCCTGAGTCTTGTTGCCGGATCTTTAGTGCAATTAGCCTATAGAGAAAGCATTCCAAGCCTTGTTCTGATTTACCGTGTACCATACCATTTGCTTCCGTTCCTCGACCAAGCATCTTGCCGCCTGCCCTGACCTTCTGTCTGTCCACGACCACGAACCATAGCCGCCTGTCCTGACCTCCTGCCTGTCCCCGACTACGAGCCTACCTGACGATTCTGCACCACGCTACACCTCGGCTGCCTCCGCAAGCAAGTCACGTCAGGGGTAGCGACCTGGTAGACTCCCGCCGCAGCAAGTCCATCCCGCTTTGCGGCGGGCTCTGGTGAAAACCGAGACCTACTTAGATTCCGCTCCCTACTTAGATTCCGCTTACGCCATCGCTTGCTGCAGTCTAGAGGATCCACTATCTCCGTCCGTGACATTTATTATGCGAGTCAGTACAATTCCAATTATAAAAATGTTAATTTTTTTATATTTTATTACTTTTACATAATAGAAATACATTTGTAAAAAATGCATTTTTTTATATTTTCAAAAATCCAGCAGCCATAGGTTTTTAGGTTTTTTATTTTTCCATATATGGAGCTGATTTAGGGTTTGTTTTTTGCGGGATGAGTTGAGGTTTTCAATGATACCATTTTGAGGTTCATGTGTTGCTTTGATCACTTTTTTTTCAAGGTTTTTGGGAGTCTGGATGAACAAAAAAC
>JAODAL010067630.1:0-17208 GCA_025379985.1 Phyllomedusa bahiana | reverse complement strand
GTCCCCTTTTTATATTGGTCAATTCTCCTCCATAGGATATAATGGGCCACTGTCGCTTCCTATTCTGATTGGTCAATTCTCCTCCATAGGATATAATAGGGACATTGTCGCTCCTATTCTGATTGGTTGGTTTATGCCGCCCAATGAGAATAGCTTAAACAATTTGAATACTGTATTCCCGGCGATTCTCTCTATTGCAATTCCCTATGTACGCCGTTCTCGGCGACAAACACGTTTGTTCGTGTTTGGAACTGCTTTATTGCTAAAGAAGGGTTATGCAATTGATCTGAGAATGTTTCACATGTAATACTAATAATTATTGGATTAACACTTCATGGCGCACGGCGCTGAGCGGCGAGATTTCTGTGCGCCCATCTCTCCATAGACTATAATGGGAGAAATAGCTCGCGCTCTGATTGGCTGAGATAGCCAAGCCCCCGTTATCTCAACCAATTAGCTGTTTTTAGCATTTTTACTGTATTTTGAACTGTCCCGCCGTGGATTCTGATGGTGTAAACTTCCCCATAGGCTAGAATGGGACTTGTCGCTCGTATTCTGATTGGTCTAAACTTCTCCATAGCCTAGAATGGGACTTTGTCGCTCCTATTCTGATTGGCTGAGATAGCCAAGCCCCCGTTATCTCAGCCAATCAGCTTTTTTTAGCATTTTTACTGTATTTTGAACAGTCCCGCCGTGGATTCTGATTGGTCAATCCTGCCCCATAGGTTTTAATAGTTCAGTGTCGCTCCTATTCTGATTGGCCGTTTCTGGCGACCAATGAGAATAGGTTTCAGAATTTGAAATACTGTATTTCCCGGCCATTTCCAATATCCTAATTCTTGACTTAGGATATTGGAAAGTGATTTTGTTTTATGTAATTTTTATTTTTAATGTTTCAGCTCTTTCCTGAGAATGTAGAACGCCTTTATAAAGGCGATTTTGGATTTATACTCGGCACCGACATCTGGAATGATTTCTCGCCGCTCCAGCCTGTCTCGCATCGGAACTGTTTTTCGGTGCAGTCCCGCACGGCGCCTAAGTCCCGCACAGCGCCCCACACACTGGCGAGGCGCGGCGGACTTTTCCCCGCATGATAGGGCACTTCCTCGGGGGGAGAATCTTCGGCGCAGCGCCGCACAGCGCCCATGTCCCCCCACTGTGCCCCACGCACTGGCGAGGCGCGGCGGACTTTTCCCCGCATGTATGAGGGCACTTCCTCGGAGGGAGAATCTTCGGCGCAGCGCCGCACAGCGCCCATGTCCCCGCACTGTGCCCCACGCACTGGCGAGGCGCGGCGGACTTTTCCCCGCATGTATGATCGCCCTACCTCCGGCGGACAATCTCAGATGCAGCGCCGAGCTTCGCCTCATTCCCGCACTGCGCCCGACACGCTGGCGAGGCGCGGCGGACTTTACATGATATGTATGAGCGCGGCCCGTCCCCGACATAAATCAGGCGCAGATTCCGCCGGGAAACTGGCGGAAAGGTGCGCCCCGACCCGGCGGGATTCATACATGTGGCCCTAAGATTTTGAGGCTGTCGCTTGGCAACTCGGAGCTTCATCTCCCTCCATAAGTTTTCTATGGGATTAAGGTCTGGAGACTGGCTAGGAAACTCCCTGTCCTTAGTGTGCTTCCTTTTGAGCCACTCCTTTTTTGCCTTGGCTGTATGTTTTTGGTCATTGTCTTGCTGGAAGACCGAGCCATTTTTAATGTCCTGGTGGCGGGAAGGATTTTACGGTACATGGCTCCATCCATTCTCCCATTGATGTGGTGCAGTAGTCCTGTGCCCTTAGCAGAGAAACACCCCAAAACCTAATGTTTCCCCCTCCATGCTTGACAGTGGGGACGGTGTTCTTGGTCATAGGCAGCGTTTCTCTTCCTCCAAACATGGTGAGTTGAGTAAATGCCAAAGAGCTCAATTTTAGTCTCATCTGAGCACAGCACCTTCTCCCAATCACTCACAGAATCTTCCAGGTGTTCATTGGCAAGCTTCAGGCGGGTCTGCACATGCGCCTTCTTGAGCAGCAGGACCTTGTGGGCACTGCAGGATTTTAAACCATTATGACGTAATGTGTTACCAATGGTTTTCTTGGTGACCGTGGTCCCAGCTGCCTTGAGATCAGTAACAAGTTCCCCCCGTGTAGTTTTAGGCTGATCTCTCCCCTTCCTCATGATCAGGGAGACCCCATGAGGTGAGATTTTTCAGGTGCCCCAGATTGATGGCGATTGACAGTTATTCTGTATTTCTTCCATTGTCTTACTATTGCACCAGCAGTCGTCTCCTTCTCACCCAGTGTCTTACTTATGGTTTTGTAGCCCATTCCAGCTTTGTGCAGGTCTATGATCTTGTCCCTGACATCCTTAGAAAGCTCTTCGGTCTTGCCCATGTTGTAGAGGTTAGAGTCTGACTGATTGAGTCTGTGGACAGAAGTCTTTATAAAGGTGACTATGTAAGACAGCGTCTGTAATGCAGGGAACGAGGTGATTAGGAGCCTCTAACTGGTCTGTAGGAGCCAGAACTGTTAATGGTTGGTAGGGGATCAAATACTTATTTCAGCAAAATGCAAATAAATGTATATAATTCATACAATGTGATTTTCTGGATTTTATTTTGAATATTCTGTCTCTCAATGTTAAAATTAACCCACCCTTAAAATTATAGACTCTTCATGTCTTTGTCAGTTGGCAAACTTACACAATCAGCAAGGGGTCAAATAATTATTTCCTTCACTGTATCTATCTATCTATCTATCTATCTATCTATCTCATATCTATCTATCTATCTATCTATCTCATATCTATCTTATATCTATCTATCTATCTATCTATCTATCTCATATCTATCTATCTATCTATCTATCTCATATCTATCTATCTATCTATCTATCTATCTATCTATCTATCTCACTCATATCTATCTATCTCTCTCTATCTCATATCTATCTATCTATCTATCTATCTATCTATCTATCTATCTATCTCATATCTATCTATCTATCTATCTATCTCATATCTATCTATCTATCTATCTATCTATCTATCTATCTATCTATCTATCTATCTATCTCATATCTATCTATCTATCTATCTCATATCTATCTCATATCTATCTATCTCATATCTATCTATCTATCTATCTATCTATCTATCTATCTATCTATCTATCTCATATCTATCTATCTATCTATCTATCTATCTATCTATCTATCTATCTATCTATCTCATATCTATCTATCTATCTCATATCTATCTATCTCATATCTATCTATCTATCTCATATCTATCTATCTCATATCTATCTATCTATCTCACAAAAGTAAGTACACCCCTCACATTTTTGCAAATATTGTCTTATATCTTTTCATGGGACAACACTGAAGATCTGACCCTTTGATGCAATGTAAAGTAGTCAGTACAGCTTGTATAACATTGTAAATTTGGTGTGTCCTCAAAATAACTCAACACAGCCATCAATGTCTAAACCGCTGGCAACAGAAGTGAGTGCAGTTGCATTGTATGGTGTTATTCTGCCAACACATGTTAATAGTTGATTAAATTTTCACCATTTAGTTCCATTGTCGATTGTTTCATTATTGCTGGATAGTCTTGGCATCATATACAACACATGGGGGTCATTGTTTCCCTATAGGGGGCACAGTGTTGACAGGTCCCAGCTGTGACCCGGTATCTGTACAGGAATTTCCTGTGTATTACTTGGCACTTTGTCTTTCACATGAAAATGGCTTTGACTTTCTGTGTAATTAGCATCTCAGTGTCTTCTTGACCTTCAGTTTCCTCCTGAGAATTGGTTGTAGGTCAGTATGGTGGGTGCTATGGGCAATGCTGTAGAAGTAATAGTGGCTGTATCAGAGATGCGGGGAGCTGTCTCAGGACCTTCTCTACCGTATTGGTGTAAAACATACTGATGGCATTGCTTCCAGTGAGCACTGTTGGGGCCATAAACCGGAACGTCATTTCACCATAAACCATCCACGGGCAGGTGCGCCCCACAAGAGGAATGAAAATAAGAGTTGTCCAATAGCCAAGAACCACATGTGGAGAACTGCGGAAAGACATGGAGTCAGCAGCTACAATTGTTTCAAAGAAAGCAATAAGTATTACCCTCCATGACCTGTATGCAAGCTCACCCTCCATGACCTGTATGCACGCTCACCCTTCATGAACTGTATGCACGCTCACCCTCCATGACCTGTATACACGCTCATCCTCCATGACCTGTATACACGCTCATCCTCCAGGGCCGGTATGCACGCTCACCCTCCATGACCTGTATGCACGCTCACCCTCCATGAACTGTATGCACGCTCATCCTCCAGGGCCTGTATGCACGCTCATCCTCCAGGGCCTGTATGCACGCTCATCCTCCAGGGCCGGTATGCACGCTCACCCTCCATGACCGGTATGCACGCTCACCCTCCATGAACTGTATGAACGCTCACCATCCAGGACCTGTATGCACGCTCACCCTCCATGACCTGTATGCACGCTCACCCTCCATGAACTGTATGCACGCTCATCCTCCAGGGCCTGTATGCACGCTCAACCTCCATGGCCTGTATGCACGCTCATCCTCCAGGACCTGTATGCACGCTCACCCTCCATGAACTGTATGCATGCTCACCCTCCATGGCCTGTATGCACGCTCACCCTCCATGACCTGTATGCACGCTCACCCTCCATAACCTGTATGCACGCTCACCTTCCATGAACTGTATGCATGCTCCCCCTCCATGACCTGTATGCATGCTCATATGCATATACTGGGTGGTTACTTTTAGAAATATAAACTATTTAAGAAATTGCAGGCTTGGGTTCAGCAGAGCACGCTTGAGAAAGGGTGGAGGAGCCTCTCGAAACGTCGCATGCCTGCGCCCACTGCCTGTCTGTCCAGCTGAACGCTCCAGTTGTGATCTCCTAGAAGAGAGAGGGGACGCTAATGGCTATGCTGTTGCAACATTGAAGTATGTTTACCATGCATTTGGACAGTCGGATCGCATCGTGTTACACTACAAAGCGCAAGTAACCTGTTGTACTACGTTTTAGCTGTATTGCTACTTTGTTTCTTAAATAAATAGTTTATATTTCTAAAAGTAACCACCCAGTATATGCATATGGTCTAATATAGAAGAAGCTGCAGATCTCCTCACTGGGTTATCAACGATGCCGACACAATCCATATAGCTACCAGCACATAATATTGGACTGTATGCATGCTCACCCTCCATGACCTGTATACACGCTCACCCTCCATGACCTGTATACACGCTCACCCTCCATGGCCTATATGCTTGCTCACGATCCATGGCCTGTAAGCATGCTCATCCTCCAGGGCCTGTATGCACACTCACCTTCCATGGCCTGTATGGGCACTCACCCTCCATGGCTTGTATATATGCTCACCCTCCATGGCCTATATATACACTCAACCTCCGTGACCTGTATGCACGCTCACCCTCCATGACCTATATGCACGCTCACCCTCCATGACCTGTATGCACACACCCTCCTTGGCTTGTATATACACTCACCCTCCATGGCCTGTATATACACTCAACCTCCATGACCTGTATGCACACTCACCCTCCATGACCTGTATGCATGCTCATCCTCTAGGGCCTGTATGCATGCTCATCCTCCAGGGCCTGTATGCACGCTCACCCTCCATGACCTGTATACACGCTAACCCTCCATGACCTGTATACACGCTCACCCTCCATGGCCTATATGCACGCTCACCCTCCAAGCCTGTATGCACTCACCCTCCATGGCCTGTATGCACGCTAACCCTCCATGACCTGTATACAAGCTCAACCTCCATGGCCCTTATGCACGCTCACCCTCCAAGCCTGTATGCACTCACCCTCCATTGCCTGTATGCACGCTCACCCTCCATGACCTGTATGCACGCTCACCCTCCATGACCTGTATGCACGCTCACCCTCCCTGACCTGTATGCTCTCTCACCCTCCATGTCCTGTATGCTCGCTCTCCCCCCAGGTCCTGTATGCTCGCTCACCCTCCATGACCTGTATGCACGCTCACCCTCCATGACCTGTATGCACGCTCACCCTCCATCACCTGTATGCATGCTCACCCACCATGACCTGTATGCACGTTCACCCTCCATGACCTGTATGCACGCTCACCCTCCATGGCCTGTGTGCACACTTACCCTCTATGGCCTGTGTATATGCTCATCCTCCATGGCCTGTATATATGCTCACTCTCCATGACCTGTATGCACGCTCACCACGCAAGACTCCATTACTGAATAACGAGTATGTTCAAGCATGGTAAGATGAGATCAATATTGAATTTGAATTCCATAATACACACCATGTTTGGAGGCCCAAAGGCGCCGCATATCACCCCAAATACACCAGCAGTGCAGTGTAGAGGTGGGAACATTGGGGTGGGGGCTGCAGCATACGGTACTGGGGGAACATCATGGTGGGAGCTGCAGCAGACGGCACCAGGGGAACATCATGGTGGGGGCTGCAGCAGACGGCACCAGGGGAACATCATGGTGGGGTGCACTGGCACAGGCACATGGGCTGCACAGGCAGGGGAACATCATTGGTGGGGGCCTGCAAACATACGCGCGGACCAGGGGAACATCATGGGGTCGTGGGGCTAGCGAACATACAGTATTGGGGGAACATCATGGTGGGGCTGCAACAAAATAACAGGGGACAGGGGAACATCCTGGTGGGGGCTGCAGCAGACGGCACCAGGGGTACATCATGGTGGGGGCTGCAGCATACGACATTGGGGGAACATCATGTGGTGGGGCTGCAGCAAGACTGGCACCGGGGGAGCAGACACAGGGTCGGGGGCTGGCAGCAGCGAACATATGGTGGGGTGAACACAGGGGGAACTGCAGCATATGGCACCGGCAATCTTTATATAATTGGAGGAAAGATGAATGGACAAATGTACAGAGACATTCTGGATACAAATCTACTGTCATCTTCCAGGAGGATGAAGCTGAAACAAGGGTGGACATTTCAGCAGATAATGATCCCCAGATAATGACCAGGAGACTCTCAATTGTATCCGAGACAGAAAATAAAGCTGCAGGAACGGCCGATCACCTGAGCTGAGTCCAACAGAAAATCAATGGAAGAAACTGAAGCTTAGAGATCATAGAAGGAGCCCACAGAAGCTTCAGGAGGTGAAGAGTGTGGGGAAGAAGGGGCCGTGATCCCCCCTGAGCAATGCAGGTGACTAGTTTCTCCATACAGGAGGCGTCATCACCAACAAAGGCTTCTGTGCCAGGTATTACATACATTTCAGTAAGCGCGTTCAATACTTTTTCCCTGCGTCATTTCCCATTATTACACATTACTTATGGACGTCTATGGTCTGATTTATTTACCTGTATGGATTGGACGGGTTGTTACCGACATCTGGGGAGAATTTCATGTCAGTAGCAGCTTTAGAAATAGATTTACTTAGAAAAGTGGCGACGTGTCCAATACTTATTTCAACTGCTGTATATTTAAATTAGCTCAAGGGAGGAGAACTAGGACCCCGATATCCTCCGATTCATCTTTCAAAAAATGCAAAAGTGGCAAAAAAAGAAATCATTAGGAAGCGCGCGGAGCCTTCAGCTGTAGGTGGGGTGTGGGGGCGCCGCGCTCCTCTGTGACTCACCCTTTCAATTCCAGTCTGATTTACCAGGACTTGTGACACCTTAATGATGCAGCTATCACGGTGTCACTGACGTCCTGGTGGATACAGTCACCTTAACCTCCCAGTGAAAGAAGCAGAACATGGAAAATGCAAAAAGGCTGAATACAACTAAAGAGGATGTGAGATGCAACATGGTTATCACGGAGGCTTCATTGCTTCACTGCATAAAATCAAATATAGAAGCTGAAAATCACGGACGGGGTCTCATTATGACTGTGATACACAGAGGTCGTTTAGTTTCTTTAGTAATGGGTGTTTTTTTTTTAGGTCTGCTTCATTATGGCTCAGCTATAGAAAGGGAATGTGTCATCAAAAATGACTTATTGTTTAACTCATGTTTTTATGTTAAACACATTTTTTGGGAATTTTTGGTTATATTTTTTTTAATTTTCCAGATCACTTTCAATATTTTTTTTAATAATTCTTAGGTCCTGCTGTATTCACTTTGGCCACTAAGCCTAATAATAGTCTGACACTTCCTGTTCTGTAGAGGGAGATTTTCAGTGTCGGCTCATTATCAGCACAAAGAGGGTCGAACTGAAAGGAGACACCAGTGTGAATAGATAACACAGGATCCACCAGTCACAAGAGGAGATGTCAAAGTTCACCCTTTCACCTCCCCGCACACTGATTTCTTCCCAGGTCACAGAGCATGACTAGAAAACTCCCCTATAGAAGTCAATGGGACTGAGTCAGTCTTAAGTCTCGTATGTGCATGAAGCTACTGTAAAGCATCTCTGACTGCTGTTAAAGCAGTGCAAACAAGGCCTAGTGGCCAAAATGAAAACTGCAAGACTTAAGAATTATTAGAAAATATTGAAAGTGATATGAAAAATGTAAAAAAAAAAAAAAAACAACCAAAAATTCCTAAAAAATGTGTTCAACATAAAAATGGAACTTAAACAATGAGTAATTTTTTTGATGACATATTCCCTTTAACTACATTGTCTATGGGAGTCTAAGTTGTTGATTTGAGGAATGATACATCCAATAGGTGACGCATTCTACTGAACTTTAATTTTCAGTGCAGCAACAATGGCGTATGAGCTTACACACACCTATATGGCACCTTCCCTAATGAGGAATGTTACCCCTTTCCAGCTATCCCTAAAGCAGCTCACCCAGCCAACCAGTACTGATGAGGGGAAAACACCTGGAAACAGCTGTCTGCAGATGAGAATCTGGTTTGAATTTATTCCCACTTACATAGCAAGGCTAAGTGAGTCAGATATGATTTGAGGAACACTTCTTTCAATAGGTGGCGATGCAGAATCCTAGCTCTTTGCCCTTAAGCCCATTTAAATCTATTAAATTCAGTGGAGCGACTAATGGTGTATAAGTCTCCACACACCTACATGGGGCGTCTTCCTAATGAGGAACGTTACCCATTGTGAGCTCTGAGGAACTGTATAATGACAAACTGCTTGCTCAAATTAGCTGCTGTCTATAAACTTACTAGCAATTACCGCAATGGGAGCTAATTTCCAATCCAATTTCCAATAATCTGCCTCTTTATGGAATTCATAGCTTATCTTCTTCCTCTTCGTCTCTGCCATACACCCGCTCCCTCTTGGAATCATCTACACATCTCCCTCCTTTTGGGACAGGCTGCACACCTTCCTCTTCATGAGATAGGCTGCACTGCTTCATCCTCTTGGGATAGGCTGCACTGCTTCAATCTCTTGGGATAGGCTGCACTGCTTCATCCCCTTGGGATAGGCTGCACTGCTTCATCCTCTTGGGATAGGCTGCACTACTTCATCCTCTTGGGATAGGCTGCACTACTTCATCCTCTTGGGATAGGCTGCACTACTTCATCCTCTTGGGATAGGCTGCACACCTTCCTCTTCATGGGATAGGCTGCACTACTTCATCCTCTTGGGATAGGCTGCACACTTTCCTCTTCATGGGATAGGCTGCACACCTTCCTCTTCATGGGAGAGGCTGCACACTTTACTCCTCCTGCTATCTGTTGTACATTTTGCTTCTTTTAGTTTCTGCTGGTCCTCTTGGAGTCAGCACCGCACCTTCTTCCTTTTGGGATAGGGAGCACACCTTATTCCTCTTGATATTTGCTGCACACCTTTCTCCTCCTGGAATAGGGTCAGTGTGCACCTTCCTCTTCTGGTGTCTGCTGCACTACTTTCTTCAATTCTTGGGATAAGCAGCAAACCTTCCCCTCCCAGTGTCTGCTGCACATCTTCCTCCTCTTGAAGTTATCAGTACACCTTCCTCCTCTTTGGATAGGCAGTTTATCTTCTGCCTCTTGGGCTCAGCAGCACACTTTCCTCTTCTGGCCGCAGCAGCACCCTTTCCTCTTCTCGGCACAGCAGCACACTTTCCTCTTCTGGCCGCAGCAGCACACTTTCCTCTTCTGGCCTCAGCAGCACACTTTCCTCTTCTGGACTCAGCAGCACACTCTCCTCTTCTGGGCTCAGCAGCACACTCTCCTCTTCTGGCCGCACAGCACCCCTCCCTTTCTTCTGGGCTCAGAAAGCACACTCTCCTTCGGGGCTCAGCAGCACACTTTCCTCTTCTGGCTCGGGAGCACACTTTCCTCTTCTGGCTCACAGCACACTCTCCTCTTCTGGGCTCAGCACACACTCTCCTCTTCGGGGCTCAGCAGCACACCTCCTCTTCTGGGCTCAGCAGCACACTCTCCTCTTCTGGGCTCAGCAGCACACTCTCCTCTTCTGGGCTCAGCAGCACACTTTCCTCTTCTGGGTTCAGCAGCACACTTTTCTCTTCTGGGCTCAGCAGCACACTTTCCTCTTCTGGGCTCAGCAGCACACTTTCCTCTTCTGGGCTCAGCAGCACACTTTCCTCTTCTGGGCGCAGCAGCACACTTTCCTCTTTAGGGCTCAGCAGCACACTTTCCTCTTCTGGACTCAGCAGCACACTTTCCTCTTCTGGGCTCAGCAGCACACTCTCCTCTTCTGGCCGCAGCAGCACACTCTCCTCTTCTGGGCTCAGCAGCACACTCTCCTCTTCTGGGCTCAGCAGCACACTTTCCTCGTCTGGGCGCAGCAGCACACTTTCCTCTTCTGGGCTCAGCAGCACACTTTCCTCTTCTGGGCGCAGCAGCACACTTTCCTCTTCTGGGTTCAGCAGCACACTTTCCTCTTCTGGTCTCAGGAGCACACTTTCCTATTCTGGGCTCAGCAGCACACTCTCCTCTTCTGGGCTCAGCAGCACACTCTCCTCTTCTGGGCTCAGCAGCACACTCTCCTCTTCTGGGCTCAGCAGCACACTCTCCTCTTCTGGGCTCAGCACAAAACTCTCCTCTTCTGGGCTCAGCAGCACACTCTCCTCTTCTGGGCTCAGCAGCACACTCTCCTCTTCTGGGCTCAGCAGCACACTCTCCTCTTCTGGGCTCAGCAGCACACTCTCCTCTTCTGGGTTCAGCAGCACACTCTCCTCTTCTGGGTGCAGCAGCATACTTTCCTCTTCTGGGTTCAGCAGCACACTCTCCTCTTCTGGGCTCAGCAGCACACTATCCTCATCTGGGCGAAGCAGCACACTGTCCTCTTCTGGGGTCAGCAGCACACTTTCCTCGTCTGGGCGCAGCAGCACACTTTTCTCTTCTGGGTTCAGCAGCACACTTTCCTCCTCTGGGCGCAGCAGCACACTTTCCTCTTCTGGGCACAACAGCACACTCTCCTCTTCTGGGTTCAGCAGCACACTTTCCTCTTCTGGGCGCAGCAGCACACTTTCCTCTTCTGGGCTCAGCAGCACACTTTCCTCTTCTGGGCTCAGCAGCACACTTTCCTCTTCTGGGCTCAGCAGCACACTCTCCTCTTCTGGGCGCAGCAGCACACTTTACTCTTCTGGGCGCAGCAGCACACTTTCCTCTTTAGGGCTCAGCAGCAAACTTTCCACTTCTGGGCTCAGCAGCACACTTTCCTCTTCTGGGCTTAGCAGCACACTTTTCTCTTCTGGGTTCAGCAGCACACTTTCCTCTTTAGGGCTCAGCAGCAAACTTTCCACTTCTGGGTTCAGCAGCACACTTTCCTCTTCTGGGCGCAGCAGCACACTTTACTCTTCTGGGCGCAGCAGCACACTTTCCTCTTTAGGGCTCAGCAGCAAACTTTACACTTCTGGGCTCAGCAGCACACTTTCCTCTTCTGGGCTTAGCAGCACACTTTTCTCTTCTGGGTTCAGCAGCACACTTTCCTCTTTAGGGCTCAGCAGCAAACTTTCCACTTCTGGGCTCAGCAGCACACATTCCTCTTCTGGGCTCAGCAGCACACTTTTCTCTTCTGGGTTCAGCAGCACACTTTCCTCTTTAGGGCTCAGCAGCACACTCTCCTCTTCTGGGCGCAGCAGCACACTTTCCTCTTCTGGGCGCAGCAGCACACTTTCCTCTACTGGAATCAGCAGAACACTATCATCTTCTGGGCACAGCAGCACACTTTCCTCTTCTGGGCGCAGCAGCACACTTTCCTCTTTAGGGCTCAGCAGCACACTTTCCTCTTCTGGGCGCAGCAGCACACTTTCCTCTTCTGGGTTCAGCAGCACACTTTCCTCTTCTGGTCACAGCAGCACCCTTTCCTCTTCTCGGCACAGCAGCACACTCTCCTCTTCTGGGCTCAGCAGCACACTTTCCTCTTCTGGACTCAGCAGCACACTTTCCTCTTCTGGACTCAGCAGCACACTTTCCTCTTCTGGACTCAGCAGCACACTTTCCTCTTCTGGGCGCAGCAGCACACTTTCCTCTTCTGGGCGCAGCAGCACACTTTCCTCTTCTGGGTTCAGCAGCACACTTTCCTCTTCTCGGCACAGAAGCACACTCTCCTCTTCTGGGCTCAGCAGCACACTTTCCTCTTCTGGGTTCAGCAGCACACTTTTCTCTTCTGGGCGCAGCAGCACACTTTCCTCTTCTGGGCTCAGCAGCACACTTTCCTCTTTAGGGCTCAGCAGCACACTTTCCTCTTCTGGGCTCAGCAGCACACTTTCCTCTTCTGGGTTCAGCAGCACACTTTAATCTTCTGGGCTCAGCAGCACACTCTCCTCTTCTGGGCTCAGCAGCACACTTTCCTCTTCTGGGCTCAGCAGCACACTTTCCTCTTCTGGGTTCAGCAGCACACTTTCCTCTTCTGGGTTCAGCTGCACATTATTCTCTTCTGGGCTCAGCAGCACACTTTCCTCTTCTGGGTTCAGCAGCACACTTTCCTCTTCTGGGAGCAGCAGCACACTTTCCTCTTCTGGGCGCAGTAGCACACTTTCCTCTTCTGGGCGCAGCAGCACACTTTCCTCTTCTGGGCGCAGTAGCACACTTTCCTCTTCTGGGCTCAGCAGCACACTTTCCTCTTCTGGGCTCAGCAGCACACTTTCCTCTTCTGGGCTCAGCAGCACACTCTCCTCTTCTGGGCTCAGCAGCACACTCTCCTCTTCTGGGCTCAGCAGCACCCTTTCCTCTTCTCGGCACAGCAGCACACTCTCCTCTTCTCGGCACAGCAGCACACTCTCCTCTTTTGGGCTCAGCAGCACACTTTCCTCTTCTGGACTCAGCAGCACACTTTCCTCTTCTGGGCGCAGCAGCACACTTTCCTCTTCTGGGCGCAGCGGCACACTTTCCTTCGGGGCCAGCAGCACACTTTCCTCTTTAGCCCCTTCCTTTACCCCAGCACACTTTCCTCTTTAGGGCTCAGCAGCACACTTTCCTCTTTA
Source organism: Phyllomedusa bahiana (assembly GCA_025379985.1). Taxonomy (NCBI): domain Eukaryota; kingdom Metazoa; phylum Chordata; class Amphibia; order Anura; family Hylidae; genus Phyllomedusa; species Phyllomedusa bahiana. Next base: position 3,820 of record JAODAL010067630.1, on the reverse strand, counting down.
GGGCTCAGCAGCACACTTTCCTCTTCTGGCCGCAGCAGCACAGTTTCCTCTTCTGGGTTCAGCAGCACACTTTCCTCTTCTGGGTTCAGCAGCACACTTTCCTCTTCTGGCCGCAGCAGCACACTCTCCTCTTCTGGCCGCAGCAGCACAGTTTCCTCTTCTGGGTTCAGCAGCACACTTTTCTCTTCTGGGTTCAGCAGCCACATTTTCCCTCTTCTGCCGCACAGCACACTCCCTCTTCTGGGCTCAGCAGCACACTTTCCTCTTTCTGGCCGCAGCACACAACTTTCCTCTTCTGGTCGTAAGCAGCACAGTTTCCTTTTTCTGGGTTTCAGCAGCACACTTTCCTCTTCTGGCTCAGCAGAAACACTTCCTCTACTGGCCGCAGCAGCACACTTTCCTCTACTGGTTGTAGCAGCACAGTTTCCTCTTCTGGGTTCAGCAGCACACTTTTCTCTTCTGGGCTCAGCAGCACACTTTCCTCTTCTGGGCTCAGCAGCACACTTTCCTCTTCTGGGTTCAGCAGCACAGTTTCCTCTTCTAAGTTCAGCAGCACACTTTCCTCTTCTGGGCGCAGCAGCACAGTTTCTTCCTCTTGAGATAGGTTTCACTCCTTCCTTCTCCTGGTGTCTGCTGCTCACCTTCCTCCTCTTGGGACAAGTAGCTCATCTTCTGCCTATTGGATTGAGAATCACACTTTTCCTCCTCTTGGCATAGACAGCACAACTTCCTCTGTGGGGGTCATCAGTGCACCTTCCTCTGGTGGGGTCATCAGTGCACCTTCTTCTCTTGGGGTCATCAGTGCACCTTCTTCTCTTGGGGTCATCAGTGCACCTTCCTCTGTTGGGGTCATCAGTGCACCTTCTTCTCTGGGGTCATCAGTGCACCTTCCTCTCTTGGGGTCATCAGTGCACCTTCCTCTCTTGGGGTCATCAGTGCACCGTCCTCTCTGGGGTCATCGGTGCACCTTCCTCTGTTGGGGTCATCGGTGCACCTTCCTCTGTTGGGGTCATCAGTGCACCTTCTTCTCTTTGGGTCATCAGTGCACCTTCCTCTCTGGGGTTATCAGTGCACCTTCTTCTCTTGGGGTCATCAGTGCACCTTCCTCTCTTTGGGTCATCAGTGCACCTTCCTCTCTTGGGGGTCATCAGTGCACGTTCCTCTGTTGGGGTCTTCAGTGCACCTTCTTCTATTGGGTTTTTCTGTGCACCTTCCTCTGTTGGGGTCATCAGTGCACCTTCCTCTGTTGGGGTCATCAGTGCACCTTCTTCTCTTGGTGTCATCAGCGCACCTACCTCTGTGGGTCATCAAGCACCTTCTTCTCTTGGGGTCATCAGTGCCCTTCTTCTCTTGGGGTCATCAGTGCCCCTTCTTCTTTTGGGGGTCATCATGCACCTTCCTCTGTTGGGGTCATCAGTGCACCTTCTTCTCTTGGGGTCATCAGTGCACCTTCCTCTGTTGGGGTCATCAGTGCACCTTCTTCTCTTGGGGTCATCAGTGCACCTTCTTCTCTTGGGGTTATCAGTGCACCTTCCTCTGTTGGGGTTATCAGTGCACCTTCCTCTGTTGGGGTCATCAGTGCACCTTCCTCTGTTGGGGTCATCAGTGCACCTTCCTCTGTTGGGGTCATCAGTGCACCTTCTTCTCTTGGGGTGATAAGTGCACCTTCCTCTGTTGGGGTTATCATGCCCCTTTCCCTGTTGGGGTCATCATGCACCTTCCTCTGTTGGGGCACATTGCACCTTCCCGTTGGGGTCATCATGCCCTTCCTCTTTTGGGGGTCATCAGTGCACCTTCCTCTGTTGGGGTCATCAGTGCACCTTCCTCTGTTGGAGTTATCAGTGCACCTTTCTCTATTGGGGACATTAGTATTCTTTTCTCTCTTGGGGACGTTTGTGCATCATCTTGGCATAGACAGTTAATCTTCTACGTTTTGGGGTCAGCAGAACACTTTCCTCCTTTTGGGACAGGCATCACATCTTCCTCCTGGTGTCTGCTTCAGTCCTGACTTCATTTTGGACAGGCAGCACATCTTCGCCATCTTGGGGTCAGCAGCGCACCTTCCCCCACTCAGGATCAGCAGCCCTGCGTAATCTACCACTGTGTTTAAATGCACCTGGTGCACTACAATTCTAGTATCAGAAAGTTGGACCTTGGGGTTTAACAACTGAGTGTGTTTTAGTGAATCTATAGCAGGAGACCATGTAGATTGCAGCCACAGGCGGATGTCCTTACCGGTGACACATATAATGGAGAAGACTTTTGCAGTCAGTGCTCCGAGCAAAACTCACCTATCAAGAATGAACATAAGGCTCTGTTCATCCTGAACCTAATGAATAGCATCACAGAACTGGGGGTCATCTAGGCAGGTGGGGGTCATATAGGCAGGCGGGGGTCATATAGGCAGGCAGGCAGGTGGGGGTCATATAGGCAGGCAGGCAGGCAGGTGGGGGTCATGTAGGCAGGCAGCCAGGTGGGGATCATCTAAGCAGGTGGGGGGTCATCTAGGCAGGTGTGGGTCATATAGGCAGGCGGGGGTCATATAGGCAGGCAGGCAGGTGGGGGTCATATAGGCAGGCAGGTAGGCAGGTGGGGGTCATGTAGGCAGGTGGGGGTCATATAGGCAGGCAGGCAGGTGGGGGTCATGTAGGCAGGTGGGGGTCATATAGGCAGGCAGGCAGGTGGGAGTCATGTAGGCAGGTGGGGGTCATATAGGCAGGCAGCCAGTTGGGGGTCATCTAGGCAGGCAGGTGGGGCTCATGTAGGCAGGCGGGGGTCATATAAGCAGGCAGCGAGGTGGGGTCATGTAGGCAGGCGGGGGTCATATAGGCAGGCAGCCAGGTGGGGGTCATCTAGGCAGGTGGGGTTCATATAGGCAGGCAGGTGGGGGGTCATGTAGGCAGGTGGGGGTCATGTAGGCAGGTGGGGGTCATATAGTCAGGCAGCCAGGTGGGAGTCATGTAGGCAGGTGGGGGTGATCTAGGCAGGTGGAGGTGATCTAGGCAGGTGGGGGTCATCTAGGCAGGTGGGGAGGCTTCATTAATGTTAAAATAAATAAATCACTCACCTGTCTCTCGCTCCCTCGCAGCTCGGCTCCCGGGCAGTCTGTGCTCGGCGCGGGCTGGGCGATGATATGACGTCATCGCGCAGTCCACGTCAGCACTGTGGGCCGGCGCCAAGCAGGCAGAGCAGCAGAGCAGAGTGCAGGCGGCTCCGCTCTGCTGACACCGGCCGTTCAGAGGCAGGAAGCGCCGGGACCCGCAGCTCTGCGTCCGCCGGCTGTTAACATGTCTGTTCACTGCCGGCGGCCGCAGGAGCAGAACTACCGGAGGTAGCAGACGCTGTGCCCCCTAAGAGTGTGGGCCCCGGGGCAGCTGCTACGGGAGCTACCCCGGTAGTTCCGCCCCTGGCGCCTCTCTACAGTACAGTGTGGTACTACATGTCCTGTATTGCTCTTACATGTATTAGTGAGGTGCATGCAGTGATTGGCGGTCTATAGCACCTCTCTACAGTACAGTGCGGTACTACATGTCCTGTACTGCTCTAACATGTATCAGTGAGGTGCATGCAGTGATTGGCGGTCTATAGCTCCTCTCTCCAGTACAATGTGGTACTATATGTCCTGTACTGCTCTTACATGTATTAGTGAGGTGCAGGAAGTGATTTTAGGTCTATAGCTCCTCTCTACAGTACAGTGCGGTACTACATGCCCTGTACTGTTATACATTATAGTGAGGTGCAGAATGATTTTTTGGGCTAAGCGCCTCCTACAATACATGTGGTACCAAAGCCCGTACGCCTAACATTACATGATTACAAA
>JAODAL010067629.1:0-17208 GCA_025379985.1 Phyllomedusa bahiana | reverse complement strand
ATGTTTTGGCATTGTGCGGGTAAAATTAGTTTTTTTGCCCAAACCCTGGGACCCAGCCAATGAACCCCTCAGCAGCCCTTTTCCCAGAATTTCAAAAGAAATGGGTTTGGGCCCTCCGGGAAAAAAAAGACAGATGGTTTTGTAGGAAACTTGGGGGCCCTAAAAATTTTAAAAGCTTGTATGACCTCTACATAAAAAAGAAAACCTGTGTCAGGGTTCAGTAAATTAAGGGCAAATTGCAAATTTTTTAGGGTTTGTGGGGTTATTATTTGCCTTTTAAAAAAATTTGGGAAAGAAAGTTGGTTTTGCTTTTGAATGGCGGGAACCCTTTTCTGCCCAATTTTGTTTTCCCCCTGTTATTAGATCAGATGGGGCCCAAATAGCAAATTAAAAATTTTTGCCTAAAAATAACTCTCGGATGTTTCCAGTGCCCAAAATTGCACAAAAGGGTTGGCTCAAGTAAGGGGGAAAAGGTTGTTTCACGAACCCTCTAACTTTTAAAGCTAAAGTTCATTGGATGGCGGGTTTGCAGGATAATTTTAAAATTGGAAAAGGGTTTGGTTTTCTGGTGAGCTTTTTTGCCATTCTGTTTCTAGTATTTAGCCCTTATTTTGTATTTTTCATTTATTTTTCCCCAGGGGTTTAAAAGACCCCCTTTTTTGTTTTTTATTTTCCTATTGTTTCCCGTTCTCCCCCTGTTTCGGTTGCAGTTTGTTTTTTTTCTCTTTGGTATTTTATGGTGTTCGGTTAGGGTCGGGGCCCATAACTGAGGGACATGGTAGGGATACGTCTTGGATAAATGGGGGCCTTGGTGATAGGGCCACCCATTAGGGGACAGGTTCGGGGACAGGGGTTGGGGAAAAAGTTTTTAAGGTCAGGTGTTATTTGGTGCCCCTCCCTTTTGGGTTTTCCCAAGTTATTTATCTTTTCCTTTCCCCAATCTTTTGATCTTGTTATTATTTTTTTTTGGTCCTTTTAATTCTAAAAATTTAATTTTTTTTTTGATCCACCTTTTTTCCTACATCCATGACTTCACTTGTTAGAGGTTTCCCTTTATCCCCAGTATAAACCCAGCATTTTTTTAAAACTGAGATAATTACTTTCACTTTTCAATAGCCCTTTGGCATTGACTGGGGTTGGTCTCCATTGATATTGACCTTTCCCAATAAAACTCTTTACCCTGAGTTAATTGCTTTCATATTGAGTAGGAATTGCCCAATTGGACTGGGGGGTTTCCCCAAAGGATATGCCCAAAAACATCCCTCTTTTAAAACTGGATGAGGGGCTTCTATTTAATCATTTGGGGGGATTGGTTTTGACGGATGGTCCCCCATGGATACTGTTTTTTAAACATGACTATTTTTTACCCTGAGAAAAAACTTTTTTCATAATGAGTAGGGATTGCCATTGATGGGTGGTTTTTTTTTGGGATTCATGACCAAAAAACCATGATCTTTAAAATTTGGAAGATAACGGGTTTTCCCTCTAATCAAAAAGGGTTTGGGCTTTTGACTGGGGTTGGTTTCCTTTAAAATATAAACCAAAAAAACCCATGTTTCCTTTTAACTGGGGGATCCCTCCCTTTCACTCATCAGTGGGGGGTTTGGGTTTGTTGACTGGTTTGGTTCCAGGGGATACGGGACCTTTAATATGACTTGTTACACTAAAATAACTTTTTTTATCACAAAAATTCATTTGGGATTGGCATTAAATTTGGATGGTCTCCTTTGTTTAATGACCAAAAACATAAATCTTTTCCCATTGAGATACTGTTTTAATTTAAAATCAGTAGGGTTTGGTTTTTGGACGGGAAATGGTCCCCCTTTGGATGGGGACCATAACATGACTCGTTACATAAAAATCACTCCCTTTTTACTTGTAAGTAGGGTTTGAAATTGGTTGGGGGGTTTCCAATTGATGTCCCTTTTTAACAATCCCCAATAGAAAATTTTGTTGCCCACCTTTTCCATTTAAACCCCGAAATCCTCATTTTTGCGGGGCCTATACCCTTTCCGGCTCAGGCTTTGAGTCGGTCTTGGGCCATAAACTTTGGCTTTCTATTCTATTCCCTTAAACCCAAAGAAAAGAGCGGTTATCTTTCCCTTTTGGGTTTTGCCCTGATTTTACTTCTTTTTATGTATCTTTCCTTTCATCTTTCCCAGGATTGTGTTCCATGAAGTTTTCTCCCAAAAAAAATCTTCTTGCAAAAAATGAAAAGCAAAAAAAAAAAAAAAAAAACATGAAAAAAAAATCATTTTTCCCCACCCTTGGTAAAAAAACTAATAAAAATTGACACAAAAAAAAATTATTTTTCCCCCCCGAAAAATCCCTTTTGGATCAGTAAAACCAGCATTTAAACCTGCCCAAGATATATGAGCCGGTCCTTCGCCCAATTGAGGGGGGTTTTCGCTGTGTCCCCCCCGACAGGGGGGAACCATATATTAAAATTTCCACCAAAAATTCACCCCTTTCCCAAACTTCCCCAAATGCTTGGTTCAGGTTTTGGAGTATTATATTTTTTTTTACCACGCACCCCTAAACCAAGTCTTTTAAATCTTTGTTTTGTTGGTGGTGGGCGGCCTAAAGAGGACTTTTCCCAATGCGGTTGGTTTCCCTTTAGGGAAATTTAAAAAGTCATTTTTTTTCTTTGGGACTTGAAAAAGTGATGAAAATTTTGGGAGGAAATCGGGAGCGGGAGCTGAGCGATTCCAAATGACAGGGATCAGGCTGATGGACCCGAGGAGCCGAGAAAAAGTGTTATATTTTAGATGTTAAAGGGGGCAGGGGGTTCATATATTAAAAAAATTAGAAAAGGGCCCCGCCCTTTTTTCAGGGGGCCCCAGGGTGCCCAGGATTGGGTTTTTTTGGCTTTTGTAGTGGTTTAAATAGGGGTTTGCAGAGATGGGGCTCGGGGGTCCTTGAGCATGGGGGGCCAAAAGGGGGGACCCCTTTTCCCAACCTAAAAAGGATTCCCCGGAACCGTTCCAAAAAAAAATTGAAAAACAACCCGGGTTCCATGCGGGAAAATTTTAAGGTCTTCTTTTTGCAAGTCCTTCCTGCAACTTTTTCATTTGACGGGAAGTTACTTTTAAAAGGTGCAGTAATGTTGCAAATTTTTGGGCCAAACCTGTTTGGGATAAAATTTAGGGGGGGCCCGAGAGATCATATATTAAGAAAGTGGGACAAGCCCTCGTCCTCTTTTTAAATGGGTTCATGTGACCAGATTGGGGAATTTTCTTTATGTAGTGGTTTTCTAAAAAAAGAGAGCCCCGGGGTCCTTGAGAATAAAGGGGGAAAAAAGGGGCCCCCCTTTGAAAACTAAGAAGATCCCACCCAACGTTTGCCCAAAAAATTGCTAAAATTTTTGGGAAATTTCATGAAAACTTTCCCCAGGTAACCTTGAAGAAAAACATATGGAAAATTTTTAAATACAAATTCAATAAAAGGGGAAAAATTTTTTGTTTGTATGGTAGGAAAATTTTTAAAGGTTGCATGCAAATTTTTGTTGGGTTTTCATTTTTACTCCCAATTTGGGCAAAAAAGGGAAAACCCTGTTCCCAATGGGGCCCCTTGAGTTCCCAAAAAAAAAACAAAAAAGGGGGGTTGGGTTTAAAATTTTGGAATTCAGGTCATAATTGAGGGGGGTCACCCTTCCCAAAATTTTTTCATAAACAGGAAGTTTGATTTTAAAGGTGCAGAAAATGTTGCAACTTTCCCCAAAAAACCTGGGGGGCTTTGCAAAAGGATGGGTTAGAGGGTTTCATATATTGGGAAAATGAAAAGGACCCCAAAATTCCATAAATTGTGGGTTTAAATTGGGCCCAGATAGAAGCCCCGGAAATTAAAATTGCGGGTTCCTAAAAAGGAGCAAAAAAACTAGTCCGGGGGTTTTGAAATATAAAGGGGCCTCTGCCACAAAAAGGGAGGATTCAAAAAAACAAGTCCCAAAAAAAAATTGCTAAAATTTTGGAATTCTTTGAAATTCGGTACCGTTTTTCCCTAAAAATGTTTGCATTTGTAGGAAAAAATTTAAAAGTTTCATGCAAAATTGTTGTTAGGTTCTTTTTTAACTGAAAAACTTTTTAAGGAAAAATAAGGCCCAAACATGTATAAAAAAACTGTCGGGGTTTTCAAAAAAATAAACTTTTTTTGGCCACAGCAACCAATAAGGGGGCCCCCTTTTTCATTTCATAAAAGTGCTGTGGAAAAAATGAGGGGGGCCCGTTTCAAACTGGTTGTAAAGGGCAAAAAAAAGTGATTTTTTAGCCCCAGGAAATTTTTCAAAACTTGTGGCCCCTAATTTCTTGCAATGGGGCTCCATAAAGCAGCAATTTTTGCAATTTCCCTGTTAAAACATTTAACAGAAAACCCTCAGCAAAAGGGCTCCCAACCCCGACTTGTTTAGAATTATGTCACCCTTTGCGGGTTCTACAACTTTTTTCAGTCTTTGGGACTTTTAAAAGGGGGGCCTTTAAAACCACAAAGAAAAATTAACGTCAGAAGTTGCAAATTAAAAATAAAAATTTTTCCCTTTCATCATTTTTAAAAAAAAATTTTGTATATTTTTTTTTTACCCTTCCCCTTCCCTTTGTGAAAACTTTAGTCCAAGCCCATCGCGGGGGATACGATCGTGACCAGAGCCTCACGGTCCCTGGGCCCCCCAAAAATGTTTAAAGGACTTTAAAACTCCCCCCATTTTTGGGCAGAAAATGTCAGTCTTTTCCCTTTTCCCCTTAGAAATAAAACACTCACGGGCTGGGGGCAAGTGTTCAAAACCTGGGTGCCTGTCATTCTTTCCCCTGCCCTCTGTACTCCTTAGTAATACACACCACTAAATGCCGGGCGAGTGTTAAACCCCAAAAGGTGATGTTATTTTCCCCCCCCAAATTTCCTGTACTCCTTGAAATTCACCCCCCCTCACGGGCTGACGAGTTTTTCAACCCCAAAGGGTTTGTCATTCTCCCCTCCCACCCTTTTGTACCCCTTTATTTAATCACACACAATTCACTCCCCTGAGGAGTTTTTAAACCCCAGGTAAATGTTATTTACTCCCTTTTCTCTGTACCCTTAGTAATAAAAACCCCCCCTCACGGGCGGGAGCGAGGGTTCAACTCCAGGTGCTGTCTTTTTTACTCCCATCCTCTTTAACTCCTTAGTAATCACACACCTACTGCTGAGCGAGTTTTAAACCCCCAGGTGCTGTCATTTTTTACCCCCCGGTCCTTGAAACCCCTTTAGAAAATTCACACAAAAATCACTCCCCGAGGAGTGTTCAAACCCCGGTGTTTTCATCCTACTTTTTGTTCTTAAAATTTCCCTTAGAAAAATACAAAAAAATTTAAACCCCCAACCCGGAGTGTAAACCCAAAAGGTGCTTTTGATTTTAATAATGTTCTATGTATTTCCCCCCCCCTTGGGGGTAATACACACACTCATGTGAGCGAGGTTTTCGGGGCCCTGGGTGCTGTCATTTACCCCTGTCCTCTTTTCTCCTTAGTAAATCATTTTAAAACCCCACTCATGCTGGCGAGTTTTAAACCCCCCAGGTGTTTTGCCATTTTTAACTCCCACCCCTTTTATACTACTTAGTAATCACCAAAACTGGGGCGAGTTTTCCCAACCCCAGGTGTTGTAATTTACTCCTGTCCTCTGTTACTCCTTTTTTGAAAATCACACACCTTTTAAATGCTGGCGAGTGTTAAACCCCCAAAGGGTACTGCCCTTTTTAAATCCTGTCCTTTTTAAACTCCTTATTTTATCACCCCACAACTGTCACTGTGAGCGAGTGTTAAACCCCCCCAGGTGTAAAAATTTTACCCCCGTCCTTGAAATCCTTATTTAAATTCACCCACATTAAATTTGCAGAGTGATGTGTTCAGCCCCAGGTGCTGTCATTCTACTTTTATCCCCGGGTACTCCTTTGAAATTTAAACTTACATTTAATGTGAGCGAGTGTTCAACCCCAGGTGCTTTTTAAAATTCCTTATCCGCCCTCTGAAAACTTTTTTGTAATTAGTAAAATTAGTGCAAACTAAAAAAAAAGGGAAATTAATAATTTTCAATCGGGTTTTTTTTTGCATCGCAAAGGGGAAAAAATCCCCATGCTTGGTCTGAGGGACAAAAAAAAGGGGACCCCCCTATGGGGGAAAGGGGCAAGGTGCAAAACCACTACCCCATATTGTAGCCCCCCCCACGTTTGTTAACATAAAACAGATCTTTTTTTTGGACTAGATGAAAAACACTGTGGGGAAAAGGCAATTTGGGGATGTCAAAGGGCCCGCTTTGGGTTTACATGAGATGCAGTTCAAACAAAAACATACACGTCTCCTTTTGAAAAACACTGAAAACTGAAAACCAAGGGCCCAAAACCCAAACATGACATTTCCTTTTGTGGTTTTAAAAAAACCCCTTTTAAACTTGCATGCAAATTAATGTAATGTTGCAATTTTCTTTAACTGAAAAAATTGGGGCTTGCAAAAAAGTTTTTTTTCCTTGTTTTTAAAGCAAGAAAGGGGAAAATTAAATTTTTAAAAATTTTGTTTTATGGTTATTAGTTTAAAGCGGGGTGCAGCCCCCCCGGTTTCGTGTGCCAGGAAACTATCAAAAAAATTTGGAAAAGAAAATATGTAAATCAAAATAAAATTTGGAAAAAACACCATTTAAAAAGTTTTAATTGCAATCCCCCAATATGCTTTCATTGTCTATGTCAAGTGTTTGTTCCCCTTTTTGCAATATTTGCTATGTGGGGGGTACAACTAGGAGGGGTGGGAAAAAAAGAAAATTTCCAAAAAATATTAGCCGATATTAAATTTTTAAAAAAAAGTGATGTATTTTTAGGGCAGTGGGGTTGGTTTTATTTAAATTTTAAATTTTACAATATTTTACCATTTTTTTTTATAGAACAACCTCAAAGGAAGGGGAGGGCTTCTGGGTCCTTTTATTAAAGGGAGGTATTTTACAGCCCCCCACAAATTTTGTAAGGTTGGCTTTTAGGACCCCAAAAAATAAAGGAGATTTTGGTTAAAAGGGCCCCAAAAGGGAAAGGGAGAAAAAGGGGGCCACCAAATAGGTAAAATTTGGTTTTATAAAAGGGGTCCAAAGTTAAAGGGTTTTTATTTTTGGGTCACCCCTGTAAAAATTAGGTAGGTATATAGGAAACCCCCAAAAAAATGTTAGGTAGGGGATATAAAAAGGGCCCCCAGTAGGGAGGTATATTTGGGCCCCCCAGTATGTAGGTAGGTATGTAGGGAATGTAGGGCCCCTCCAATTATGGTACATCATTTTTTTCTGTGTAAAGGGGGCCCAAAAAGCTCCCTGGGGCCGGGGGCCTGAGGGGCCCAAAAAGGGGAAAAGGGAAACATATGGGAAGAAAAAAGACAAGCCTCGTCCCCCTATGTCAAAGTAAAGTCCCTGGAAACCCGAAAAGGAAACAAAGGTTCCCCGACTAACCTTGGTAGAATTTTGGGGCCCCCGGGTTTCAGACTTCTTTTGGGGGGCCCCGAAAAACCTAAGGGGGAAGCTTTCCCGGTATGTTAGGGACCCGTAAACAAAAATTGCAGTTTGTTATCAATCTGTATAAAATTTAGTTCTAAAACTCTGAGGATTTGATTTTAAAAAATTTTTTTTGGTTTTTGTTGCATTTCTTTTTGAAAAAAATTTTTTTTTCAATTTGATGGTCAATATTTTTCTACAAATCGTGTGGAGCCCCCCAATGGGGGGGAAAAACTTCCCCCCCAAATGGCGAATCTCTTTCAAAAGTCTTGGTGGGAATCACGATATTTTTTTCAAAATACTTTAAACCTTTTTTTGTTTTTATTTTCGGGGTTTTTGGGAGATTTATTGATGCATCCTCATTTTTTTGGGGGAAAGGGGAGTCATCTAATGTTAACCTAAAAAGACATCTGACTGGCCCGTTTATTATTTAAAAAACACGGGAAAAAAAGGACTTTAGGGATGGGGTTTTTTTTTTCCCAACATCCCCCCGCTTTAGGCTCATGCAAAAAAAAAATTTATTCAAGTCCAAGGGTTTTTGTGCCCCCAAAATTTTCCCTTTTTGTTTTTAATTTAAAACTTGGGAAATTTCCCTAAAAACCTTTTTTTTGGATTTTTTTTTTTAAAAAACAAGTCCGTGCCCATCATAAAATTGCAATAGTAAATTTTCCTTTGGTTTGATGTTTAGGGTTTTAGTTTTAGTCTTTTCCCTTTTACTGTGGTGGGAGGGGTGTCCTGTTTTTGCCCCGGGGGCCTGAGGGGAAAGGGGGGGAGTTTCCTCCCAAAAAAACACCTTTGGCGCCCGGGAAAGTGGGGGTTTTTCCCCTACAAAAACCAGGGAACCACTCTCCTTCTCTGTAAAGGGTTTTTTACAAGTACGGCCCAACATCACAGTGGGCATAAAACCGATGTAAGTTGCCATTGGAATGTTTTGATAAACACGGGGGTTTTTCTATTGGGGTTTTTATTTTTTAAAATCCCCGAAAATGTTATGGAAAATTCCCAAATATTTAAATTAAAAAATTTTAAACCCAAAAATTTTTAAATTAAAAAAGGGGGCTTTAGTTTCATATTCTTTTTTTGGCCCCTGAGTTAAACTTAAAAATACCTGATTTTCTCCCCTTCTCAATGCCCAAAGAGGATGGGCCCTTTCTTCACCCATTCCCCGTGATCCCCCATTCTTTTTTTATTTTTGGATTTTTAATGTTGTTTTGGGGATTGTTTAGCCGCAGGGTCAAAAAACCATTATTCAGCCAAAAACCCCCGCGGGCAATGGATACTTCATGCCTCCCAGGTTTATCTTTCCCCGATCTATTTTTAAAGGCCCTTTTCCCGTTGGTGAGTTTACCCGGATTAAAAAGAAAATTGTTCAGTGTTGGGAAACAGTCAGCGTTTGGTAAAGAATTTAAACAAAGAAATTTCTTTTGTTGACATTACCCTAAATGGATGTTGGAGGGGGGGGGGAGGGTAGTATTGTCTTTAAACCCCTTTGGGGATCTGATTTTTTTCATTGGGCCCTCGAAAAAAGTATTTAAAAAAAACCCCTTTTCAGGTAGGACACCCGTTTCCTTCCCGTAAAAAGTTTTCAGTTTAAACAGTTTTTTTTAAAGTTTCCTTTAATTGATTGTCCCGTTTAAAACCCCCCACCGCCCGGAAACCAAATTTTGGCCCCTCTGAAAGAGCCCCATTTTTTTAAAAACTGTTTAGTGTCCCTTTATTTTGAGGGTTTAAATTTTTTTACCCCTTTAACCCATTCCCTGTGATTTCAGGGGGATTGTTTTTGTGACACATTGTGTTTTTAAAATAGTAAGAAATTTTGGTCCAAAAAAAAAAGATTGTTTATTTGTGAAAAAAAATCAAAATTTTTTGGGGAAAAATTTGAAAAAAATTTAAAAATTTCAAAATTCCCAAAAATTTTTTGAAAGTAAGAACAGATAGTTATTCCCACTAAATAGTTTATTTAAATAGGAAACTACCCTATGTCTGCTGTTGTTTTTCATTATTTTTTTTTTAAAAAACTTTTTTTTTTTTTACGGTCCCTTAGGGGGCTTATAAAAATTTAAGGGAGTAATTTTTCAAAAAATTTTTAAAGAAAATTTGCAAATTAAAAAATTTTTTTTTTAGGGCCCCGTCCAGTTCTAACCCGGGGCTTTTGGGTTGACCTGTATGTTAAAATACCCCCCCTAAATTTACCTTTATCTAGAAAACTAAAAACCCTTTAAAAGGATTCAAAAAAAAGGAATTTTTGGGAAAATTTATTTAACCCCCTTAAGGTGTTTTACAGAAAATTAAAACAAAGTGGGAAAATGAAATTTCAAAATTTCTTTTTTTTGCGAATTTTTTAATTTTTTATGCATTTTGACAAAGGGAAAACGGTAATGTGTCAGGAAATGCAAAATTAAAATTGATTCCCCAAATTCTGGTTTTTTAGAGATTTTTCCCCCATGTGGGCCCCAAATGCATTTTTTTGGCTCAAACCACCCAAACCCCAGAATTTGGGGAGCACCTACTGGACTCTGGGGCCTCAAAATTTTATTTACCCAAATTTTTTTTTGGGGCCATTTCAGGTTTGCGGACAAACCCAAGGGTTCCCAAAACCCTAATAAATTTCCCCCAAAAAAAACCCCAAAAATTTGGAAAAAATACACCCCTTACGGAAATATCCAGAGGTGTAAATGGGGTATATCTTTTCCCCCCAGGCGTTTCACAAATTTTTTTTTGTGTTCGGCTTGAAAAAAAAAAAAAAAATAATTTTTTCCAATAATCTTTCAAAAAAAAAAAAAAAAAAAAAAAAAATTTTTGCTGGGAAAATTTTTTAAATTTTTTCAAGGAATCTTGGAAAAAAAAACCCCCAAAAAATTTTGTTACGCAATTTCTTCCAAGTTCGGCAATACCCTAAAAATTTTGGGTTTTAAAAAAAACCTGTTTGGGCGCATGGCAGGGGGTAAAGGGAGGGGGTTTCTATTTGGCTTTTGGGGCACAGAATTTTTGGTGGGGCCATGTCGCATCTCCAAAACCCCCAAAATACTTAAAAAAAGTGAAAAACCCTTCCCGAAGTTGCTTTCCCTTTTGGATTCAACGCCCCCCAGGGGTCCCCACCCAAAAGGGTTTTTATTTTGATTTTGGGCGCAAAGGGGGTTCCGTAGTTTGTTTTTTAAACATTGGGGATGGGGAAAAGGAGGGGGGAAACGATGTTCCGCCATTGTTTTTGGGCTTCATTTTTTAAAAGTATTTGCCCCTAAGGGGGTAAATGAGGGATAACTTTTTCTATGGGGGTTTGGTACAAATTTCAAAGGGTATAAAATTTTATATAGTTTTTTTTTGTTTTTTTTAATTTTACACAATAGAAGCGGTTTTTTAAAATAAGTTGCGTTTTTTTTTTTGTCGTTTTTTGGAACCCGCCATAGGGTTTCTTAATTTTTTGCCCTATGGAAGGGTTGCTTGTGGGCTTGTTTTTTTCGAGATGAGTTGATGTTTTTTATTGATAAAAAAAAAACGGGGGGGGAAAATGATGCTTTGACACTTTTTATTAAGGTTTTTGTGAAAAACATTTTGTACAAAAAAAAAAGCCCAAATCCCGGTAGTTTTTTTTTATTTTTTATTTTTTTTCAAACGGTTCGGGGCCGTATAAATGACATGTTTTTTACTCAGCAGGTTGATACGATTTTTCAGCGGGTACCCCACATTTGTATTTTTTGTTTAATGTTTTACTGTTTTACACAATTTAAAAAAACACCTTTTTTTGAAAAAAGGAAAAACTTTTTTTCCCTCCACCCAGTTTGAGAGGGATTTAACTTTTTTTAATTTTTTTTTTTATGGAGCCCGTTAGGGATTTTTTTTTTGCGGGATGGGTGGGCGTTTTTTATTGGTAATAAATTTTTGGGGGGGGCAAGACTTTATGTTTGCTTTTAAAACTGTTTTTTTTGGGAAGGGGCCGGTTTTAAGAAAAAAAACTGCAATCCCCAGCAGTGTTTTTTTTTTTTATTTTTAATAGCGGTTACCGTTCAGTATCCCTTGACAAGTTTTGTTTTACTCTGGGGGTTGAGGAAAGTTACGGTGGTTAAACCCAAATTTATGTAGTTTTTTTTTTTGAAAAAACAAAATTTTTTTAAAAAAAAAGTGTTTTTTTTGGTTTTTTTAAAAAATTTTATGCATCGTACTTCTTTAAAATGCCCAAAAACTTTTTAATTTTTCGTTTAAAAGGCTGTGTTAAGGAAATTTTTTTTTTCGGGGATAACTGAGTTTTTAAATTTGGAAACACTTTGTTTTTGATATGAAATTTTTGATTACTTTTTACTCCCTTTTTTTGGTGCTGCGGGATAAAACAAAAAAATTCCCCTATTTGTGACGTTTTTTTGGGGTTTTTTTTTACGGGTTCACCGTAGGGTTAATTAACCCTTTACAGATTTTTTAGGGTGGGTCGCTACGCACGCGGGGATTTCCCAAAAAATGGGTACTTTTTTTTTTTTTTGATCTTTTTTAGGGGGATTGGGTTTGTTTGGGGAAAAGGGTTTGGGCGGGGGTTTTTTTTTTTTGGGGGGGGGGGGGTTTTACTTTTTACTTTTTTTTTGGGTTTTTAACTTTTTTTCTTTCCCCCAAGGGGGGGAATTGCATGAAAAAATCCCTCAGATCATTCATTTCAAAAGGAAATTCCGCATACAGCCTTTTTTACCCGTTTTGGTCTTTCCCTTTTGGGAACGGGGCTGTCACGCTCCCACAATTTCATTGTGGGAAACGTGGGCGTTTACCAGACAAACCCCGGATTTCTTTTCATTTTAGCTTTCCCGGGGGTCTGGTTTGGGGAAAAGGGAAACGGGCGCTCGCGCCCCTTAATGCGCCGAGATCAAAGGGCGGAAAGGGGCTCACTCCTGCGCCCGCCCCGCCGCCCCCAAAAGCGCGAAATTACCATTTTCGCGACATTTTGGGGGGGTTAATCCCCCGCGGGCCGGAGCGCACTCCCGGGGTGGGGGGTGCGGATGATTTCCCGCGGGGAAATAACCCCTGGTTTCTTTCCGGGGGATCTTGGGGCCCCTTTTCCCCTTGTGAGCGCCCCAAGTTTTCCCCTGAGTAAACAAACCGGGAATTTGGGGGGAAACCCCCACCCGAGATTTTCCCTATGAGAAGGGGGAAATGTCCCGGGAAGGGGTTAAAGGGGTACAGAAAAAAAAAACACAGAAGTGGCGCTTTTATGGTGAAAATACGGGCGTAAATAAAAGGCAATTTTAAGGCAAAAATTTTAAAAAAAAAGGTGTAACCCAGGGGTGTTTTGGTATTATATGAGGCCCCAACGCTTTATACGGGGCCCGGGGGGGGCTCTCCGAGCCTGGAAAAAGCAGCCGCAGGGCAAATCTTCCGGAGCCCCAAACAGGCAGCGGGAACCCAAAAGCAAGGAAAGAGGGCGAAAAAAAAATGGGGGCCCAAAAAGCTCATTCCGAAGGGAAAAAAAAAAAAACCCCGTGGGTTAAACGGGGGGATTTTGGTTTTAAAAAAAAAGGTTTTTATATTTCCCTAAAAAAAGGGAAAAAGGTCCCTTTCCCTATAAAAAAACACCCCCACTTTTTTATAACCCCGTTTTGCACCTTTCAGACGCTTTTTTCAGTTAAAAAAAGTGTTACCCGTGGTAAAAACATTTTTATCTGAAAAAAAGGCCCTTTAAAGGTGCGAAACGCGTTATAAGTTTTGGTTGTTAAGGGATGTTATAAGTGTGGTGGTTTGAAGTTTCCCCTTTTTTGTAAATTTTTTAAGGTTATGAAACATATTTTTCCCTTTTAAACTTTTTTAAAAGCTTTGTTTTTTAAAAAATTTTTTTTAAACCGGGTTTGGGTTTTTGGGGGGGCATTTTCCCCCCGTGTCTGACACCAGGGACTGATCTCTACCATGGCATTTGGGCTTGCCCGGAGTCTCGAGATTTTTGGGTACGCCTACTGCACCTCCTTAAAGACCGCTTGAAACTTTCTGCGGATCTGTCCCCATATCTTATGATCTTTCACATAGTTCCAGAGAATACAAGTATCCCATTGTTTGCGCATATTTTTTTCCTGGTAGCGAAGAGATGTCTCTTGTCTAGATGGCTTCAACGGGATGTCCCTTCCATTGAAATGGTACTATCACAAATCAAACGCTTCCTTTCCCTAGATAGACGTGAGACCAAAAAAAAAATAAAGAGAAACAAGCTAAAGGGTTTTTTCAGAAGTGGAGGGGCTTTATTGAAACTTTTCTGACACCACAGGAGATACAAGAACACATGTTACCTTTTAAAGACACCACATGGTATTACACCAGAGAACTGGCAGATGATCTGGGTCATCTTAAGGTGATATGACTTGAGCAGGAGGATTGCAAGTTAAATGAGGGGATATATGGTAAAATACGAGGGCGGGTAGTAATTTCTTTATTTGATGCGACGGAGACCCGGTATGGACGATAGCATGTTATTCAAATGATTATGTCATATATTTTGGGGGGAGGGAGGGTTTGATGGTTTGTTGTTACCTTTTGTTTATATAACGATTTAGTCATATGTAATGATTAAAAATGACACTGGATTGGTAACTGTTTTGCAACTGTTGTAAGTTGGTTTCTCTGAAACGTGTCAAATAAAAATTTGTTTAAAAAAAAAAGACTTTATTAATTGTAACAGCAATTATCTTGTATATGCTATTGAGTGCATAATTTATAAGCTTAACCACGTTGGATGCACTATCCGTTCTTTCAAAAAAAGGATTGCTGAACATATTTCCGATGCCATTAACCCTTTGAGTATCAATTCTTCTGGCGTCTCCAGGCAATTCTCCACTGTTCATGGTGGTGATCGGTCTGGTTTTGCCACTTATGGTATTGAAAGGGTTAAACCCCTTGAAAGAGGGGGTGATCGCAGGAAGGTTCTTCTTAAACCCGGGAGGGTTTCTGGATTTTGGCAATTGGAATGCCGGTTTTCCAAAAGGCATGAAAAAACCCTAAAAATGATTTGCTATATCTGTGTTAATCAATAATGGGGCAATAAAAATTAAAAACTTCTTCCCCTTTTACATTATATTCATTCACACCCCAAATTTTTATTTAATTCCAAAAATTTCATATTTTTTCTTTTTTTTTTTCTTTTCTTTGCTAGGAGACTTTGTCATATACGTTTTGTCTGTGTCTTTAAATAATTTGCGTTTGTTATTTGAATCATGTAATATAATATGTGTTATGACACTACATTTGTTTTGATTTCCATTAACTATGTTCATTGATTGTTTGTTTTTAAGTCATGATTAAGGGTGTTTACCCAAAGCGCGTTGACTTTGTTTGTCGTATCTGGATTTTAATGGTTTTTAAAACAATAAAGAAGATTATTTTATTCATCTAACGGTGCTGGATCTTTTCCGCCATTCATGCGGACTTTTTGTCTTCAGTTCTCAGGCTGGTGCCTCCCAGCCAGATCCGTGCACCTGCTGGTTGTCCACAATTAATCATTCATTCATTCATTCATTCAGGTGAGCTGGACTTTGTGTGTCTTGGATCGCTCCCAATATGTAAGTCACTATATAGGGGCCCTTAGTAGGTAGGTAACTTTATTCCCCCGAGTAGGTAGGTAGCTATATATGGGCACTCAATAGGTAGGTAGCTAAATAACCCCCAGTGGGCAGGTAGCTATATAGGAGCCCCCCAGTAGGTAGGTATCTATATAGTCCACCCTAGTTGGCAGGTAGCTATATATAGGCCCTTGAGTAGGTAGGTAGCTATAAATGGTCCACCCAATAGATAGGTAGCTAACTATTTGGGGGCCCCTTTATAGCTGCAATAGAAGGGCCCCCCAGTGATATATTGACCACATTATAATAAAAATCTTAATCAAAAACACTTATCACTCATAATTCCCCCGGGCTGTGCAGGGAGTGCATAGCATTTTCTGCCCCAACATTCATCTCAATTATATGCAGGTTGCAAGGATGCTCATACAATTGAGATAGCCTCTATGGTAGTAAGGACAGGGCAGCGGCCTGTTCTTTCTCCCACTCCTGTAAAGTAAGAAGGTGGTTTGGCCGGTGAAAACCCCTTGTTTCAGAGTGTCCCAGCCCCGTACGGCAGTACTAGCTCTACTGCCCTAATGGTGGCCCTGCACTTATTATATTGTACCAATTTAGAACTAGGTATGAATCTCAGCATTATACTAATGAAGAGTCTTTTCCAATCATAGTTTTAATTTTGTTGTTTCTGTAGTTAATAGTCTAAGCCCTGCTACATCAGCCTCTTTGTTGTGATCAAGGATCGAGCCCTGGTCTGAAACACGTAAGCGTTTGTTTTGCTGTATTTCTTGCATTTTTACATGAAGAAATAAATGTATTTTTATCTTTATGGATGAGGTATCTGCATCGCTCCTTATTGGTTTAAAGGTCCATAATCTTTTGCTGAGCCCTTTCCAAGCAATGAGGATTTGTTTTTATTGGGGAGTGGTAAGCACCGTGGCTCATAGAGGTCTTTTTCTATGTTTTACCAAATATGAGCATAGCTTTACATAATTTGTTCTGTGTAGGGGGCAAAAGTAGCCCTTGGGTTCTGGTACCTGATTGAGTGCATATGAAGAAGACAAAACTCAACCATGTTGCTCAAACCTATGTTTTTTGGAGGAATATTTCTGAGTGTCCCCGCTCGGCAGTGCCAGATTTTACAGTCTCTCTGAAATCAAACACTTACATGAAAGTTTTTTTTATCCTGTGCAGTGTTTGCAGTAATATGGGAGCTGTAAACACCGCCGCTCGCTGAATCCACAGAGTCCCATGATTTAATAAAACATATGGCCGGACTGTATATTTTTGGATTAAGTGATGTTCATCGCAGCTAAAGCAAACGCGAGATCTTTCCTATAAAACAAGAGGAAAATATATAATAAAATATCTATTGTAGGAGAATTTTATCGTCCTTTTTTATTTGGTTGCAGACATCTGTGGCATTAAGTGGGAACTATGGGTACAATGAAATGTGGCAGTAAAGTTTTGTCAATTTGCTGAGGATTGCTGCTGGTATCTTGAGGAAATAAGCTACTGATATGTTATAAACAAGTCAAAGGTAACTGGAGCAGGGAAGAGCAAAACAACCACTCCCAACTTTTGTTAAGCATAAGAATCGTGTTATAAATTCTTTATATGTTTGTGAAGGTTCCTCCTACTCAAAGAGGCCAACTCTCTAGAGTGCTCAAGTCCAAGTGCCCAGTTCCCTGGAGTGCTCAAATCCAAGTTTACAGCTCCCTGGATTGCTAAATCCAAGTATCCAGCTCCGTGAGTGCTCAAATCCAAGTACCCAGCTCCCTGGAGTGCTCGAATCCAAGTACCCAGCTCCCTGGAGTGCTCAAATCCAAGTACCCAGCTCCATGGAGTGCTCAAATCCAAGTACCCAGCTCCCTATAGTGCTCAAGTCCGAGTGTCAAGATCCAATTATCCAGCTCCCTAGAGTGCTCAAATCAAAGTGTCTAGCTCTCTGGAGTGCTCAAATCCAAGTATCCAGCTCCGTGAGTGCTCAAATCCAAGTACCCAGCTCCCTGGAGTGCTCAAATCCAAGTACCCAGCTCCCTGGAGTGCTCAAATCCAAGTAGCCAGCTCCCTGGAGTCCTCAAATCCAAGTAGCCAGCTCCCTGGAGTCCTCAACTCCAAGTACCCAGCTCCCTGGGTGCTCAAGTCCGAGTGTCCAGAACCAATTATCCAGCTCCCTAGAAATGCTCAATCAAGTGTTAGCTTT
>JAODAL010067628.1:0-17209 GCA_025379985.1 Phyllomedusa bahiana | reverse complement strand
TATGGAGATCCCAATGATGTTTTATGGGCAGGATTTATGAGCGATTGATTTATCCACAATTGCTATCTGTATTAGAGAAAGGTGGGTCTTCCATATAGGCTAAGTGTCATGAGGTGTACCTCAACAGGTTGACATGCAAGGTCTGTGGAGTATTATGAATAAGAATGGTGACCAGTTGTTTTGGTCAATCTTAGGTTACAGATACAGAGTCTGAGCTGTGGAGATGGATAGATCATGGGGCTTGGTATGGGCTGTGTCTGAGGACTTGTATTTTGGAAAATCTGAAGTTGAATCCAAATAAGCGGAAGGAAAATCATGTAAAAAAAAAAAAACCCAACAACAACACTCACCATGTCATAGGAAGCTTATAAAGCAATCCAATATGGAGGCTACAATATATAGACAGGACTTGAACTTGGACTGTTACTGGCCCCAGTGGCTAGTAAAACATATGATAACCACAAAAGAATGTCCTGTACCGTCCTTAAAAAAGCCTTTATCATTTTATTAAGGAGATGGCAATAAAAAAATAAAAAAATAAGTATACAAATAGAAGGATATGTTTTAGAAACCCCCCCCCCCCACCCCCGCAAAACACACACCTGACAGGCCAGGTGATGAAACAGACGTCAGGGTTCCTGTGCTTTTTAACTTATGGTGATCGCTAAAATATCCGTAATAAAAAAAAGTAATATGCTATGTATAACCTGTTTGTATTATATTGAGGGTATCCTATATTTGGTCTTGATATACATTGTTTATATAATTTTTGTATACTTTTCTTTCTGGGGTATTGTTTCACAGTAATGACACTTTTCCTATTTCTTATTTTTATCTTATGTATTTGGTTTTCAATAAAGTATTTTTACAATAGATTTTTTCCTAGTTTTATCCTTTTATTAATACAATTATAAAATCGACAGCAAGATATTAAAGGGAACCTGTCAGGAGGTTTATGCTGTTCTATCTGAGAGCAAGATGTGATAGAGGGAAAGAATCTGAGCATTAGGATATATGGGTTTATATGATTTGGAGCAGGATTTCTTAGTAAAAAGTAAACTTAATTCTGACCAGACTCCTTACGAGTCCTGCTTACTGCACCCACATACAATGATTGACCATTTGTTCTGTACACATGCGAATGCAGTTAAAGCTGTCAATCATTGTATGTGGGTGGGGTAATAAGTAGTTTAAGTTATACTTTTGAGATTCTGTGCTGCTTACTCAGCATCAGACTATTTAAACCTATATGTCAGAACTCAGCTGCTCTCCTCTATCATATAACCCTTTTTATCACAGTGCTCAGCTCCTCTCCTCTATCATATAACCCTATATATCACAGAACTCAGCTCCTCTCCTCTATCATATAACCCTATATATCACAGAACTCAGCTCCTCTCCTCTATCATAAAACCCTATATATCACAGAGCGTAGCATCTCCCTCTATCATATAACCCTATATGTCACAGAGCTCAGCTCCTCTCCTCTATCATATAACCCTATATATCACAGAGCTCAGTTTCTCTCCTCTATCATATAACCCTATATATTACAGAGCTCAGCTCCTCTCCCTCTATCACATTCTGCTTTCAGATAGGGCAGCATAAACCACCTAACTGGTTCTCTTTAAAGAGAAAATGGTGCAGAGTGATGCCTTTCAAACACAAAGGTTTGTACTCATAGCATCTGGTCACAAAACGGGATAGTTTATTTAAAAGTGAACCAATAGGATTAAAGATTCCATATGTTGTGCAACAATATGGACAACAAAACATTATGTACACAGGGCCATATTTGTTATTGGGCACCTGAAAGTGGGTGCCGAGGATTGCACATTTCCAAACACAATTTTTAAAAAACAAAAAAGGCTTTGCGGCAGGCATCTTTGGAGGCTTGGTATTTTATTAGTGTATGATTTATTTTTCTTGCAGACTTGGAAAAGTTGCTGACTTCTAGATTCACCTCTAGTTTACAGAGCACAGAGAGACCAGTGCTGGTGGATAAGGATCCTCATCATTGCAGGGTGCTGACTTCTCAGAGTCTAAAGTAGTGTAAAGACAGCAGGGAAACCAGAACTGTGGCAGTCTCGGCACGAATAGGAAAATTTTTGCTTGGAAATCTGTTGCCCCAGAGTCTGTACCACCGTAGGCATCCACCCTTGGGTGCCTATTGATAAATACAGCCCTGCGTACATAATGTTTTGTTGTCTATATTTTTACGCGCGGTAGGGAATCTTTAATATTATTGGTCTACATTTGCTTTTGAATGAATTATCTGTCATACTAAGAACAAGAACCTTTGTGTTTGTAACACGCAAGTGTCACCCTGAACCATTTTTTTTTTAAATATCTTGCTGTGAATTTTTAAAATTGGATTAAATAAGGATTGAACATTTTTATGGATGATACAGGACTTTTTTTGTGGCTTACATAAGAGGAACATCCTCCATTTTGGTTTTGATCCCAGTCATGATACGTAAAAGATGTGGGCAGCATCTATTAACGCTTCAATAAATGTACAGTATATGAAACAAGCCCAAGTTCCTCTGATATAGGATTGTAATTTCTAAAGGTAATCCATTAAGGGGTCTGCTGATATGGTGCCAGCTCGAAACTAATAATATGCAGCTCTAGTTGTATGGGGCCCTAAAATTACTGATGGCAGCCCTGGGTATCAAATGTGTATTACAATATTGTTTAGGATAGGATTGCTAGAAAAAATAAATACATAAATAACAACCTCTTGTTTTCTTGAACTCGGCCACTAGACACATCGCCTCTTCTAGAACCCGATCCTCTGTATTCCTTTTTCCCATGCCAAAATCCCGCAATGTGGAAAGAGAAAATCTACGAAGCTCCCTCCACCTGTGCATGTTACTTGTGAAAGCAATCCCTGAAGGGTAAGAATACTTTTAGTTATTTTTTTACATTCATGTTCATTTGAGGAAACAATATAGCAAAATGCCCCTAATATACAAAATATATTATAATGGTATAAGATCCTGTTACTTTTTAGAGCAGTCAAGTAAATTGTGTAACATTAAAGGGGTTATCTGGGAGTTGAATGACCTCATAAAACATTGTAGACAACATTTATATTGAAAAACAAAGATACTCCACTACCTTCATGTGTTTCTTTTCTTCTCTTTTGCCTCCTTATTCATCTATCATAAGATCAGTGAAACTTCCTGATTATGGAATCAATAGTTCTCTTGTAGCTATTTCCTACAGGTCCCAGAATCCCTTGCAGATACAGCAGAATTTAGGACTTCTCTGCACCCACACTCTAATCTTCTTAACATTTTTCATTATCATTCTCAGACATATACGCCTCATGCTCCTGCATCTCTGCTCCAGTTCACTCCCTGGTTTCCTGCAGCAGGCTGTGTGTGGTACAGTCACCAATCAGCTTGTAACATGGTAAAAAGACATTCTTTCCTCATCCCATAATTTATCTAATACATGTACAAATATATAATTTAGTTTATATATTTCTATGTATGTGCTGTACATCACCCACAGCAGGTACACATCTATCCCATCATTGTAATTGATTGCTGTGGGGAATGTGGTATCACCCAGCTTTCTTGTAAACTCTGATAAACTACCTAGCATCCAATAAAAGTGGGTGATGTCACATCCCCATAGCAATCAGTTTTTAATTGTATTGTATAGTCTACTGAGGAGGTGGGGTAAGTCCCTGCAGCCAGTGACACCAGGGGTGCATCTTATGATGCTGCTCTGGTGCCACTGCACTGCTACACTTGCCAGCTCTCATGGCGAGAGTCTGAGAGAGCCTTCACGTCTGCGTCCACCGTGTGCACATTTGTTGGACTGCAAACAGTGGAATGAACAGCACAGTCTTTGGGATTCACGGCATTTGCCTTGCATCTCTGGGACATAGGTGTGAAAAAAAAAATAATAATAATCATAATATTGGGACTCCTGCCAGCCGTCCGGGACAGCTGAACATTGTTATGAAATTGGTTCAGTTGGGAGGCATGCTTTATTTTTAAATTAGATTTTTTTATTTTTGTAATATGAAGGAACATGGTAAAAAAGCATCACATTGCACATTTTTATTTAAAAAATAAATAATCTATTTACAAAAATACCCAACTTCTAATTTTTTAACAGCAGAGGTGTT
This sequence comes from Phyllomedusa bahiana, assembly GCA_025379985.1. Lineage (NCBI taxonomy): Eukaryota > Metazoa > Chordata > Amphibia > Anura > Hylidae > Phyllomedusa > Phyllomedusa bahiana. The sequence goes on along the minus strand of JAODAL010067628.1, from coordinate 13,062 downwards.
ACTAAAACAATTTTGTCACTTTTTCATCATGGATATTTTTACATAGGTGATATAACATTTTCAGGTCATCGGGGAAGTGCGGGAGGCTAAAAGTTGCCGTTTTCTCTGCCAGGGTTTTCTTTATTCATCTTTTAATTTTGTGCGTGGATTTTTTTTAAATTTGATTTTACATATTGCGCCATCTTGTATATCTGTATATACATTCATTGGGAAGGCAGGGATGGTAATAATCCATCCTGTTCTTCTTGAAGAGTCGGCTAATGCCAACAGCCAACTCTCCACTCCTGCAGCTGCACACACTGGATGGATGTTTTAAAATATCTGTGCAACAACCAACGTCCTGACATTTACAGTCTACAGGCAGTCAGACACTAGTTAATTAAGACATATTACTCACCATAGTTTTTGTAGCAAGTATCAAAGCAAAGAACATCACCTCGGGCTAAGAAATCGTCTCCTCTGTCCACATAAACTTCTTTCACAGACTTATATCCTGTGACCACTACGACTGGTCGGGAACCCAGGTAGATGGTGAATACCTCTCCATATTTCTTACTAAGCTGGATGGAAATTGAAAATGTATAGTATCACATCAAATTAATAAACCTTCCACATTCCTAGAAACAATACACCTAAAGGTTCTTGCAAACAGAACTGAACTTTCCTCCAGGGATACAAGTCTACACAATTATGATGGAAACTAACTGATGGTGAAGAGCAAAATTAATCTGTGAGGTAGGCCCCAAGCGGCACCATGACATTATGGAAGGTGGCAAAACACCGATGGAAGAGGGAAGCCACAGAGTGGCACAATGACTAGAGAGCGGTGGTCATCCGGGGCTGGCAGCACAGTATGAGGTCAGGCGCAGTGGCACAATGACATTCTGGAGGCGGCAAAACAGTATTAGGCCTCAGAGTGGCACAATGATAGGTGTGGAGGTCACGGCAGCAGATGCATGAGATCAGGCCGTCGCACATGACTTTCTGGAGGCGGCAAAAAAGTATTTGAGGCCACAGAGTGGCACAATTCACACAGTGTGGAGGTCACCGGCGGGCAGCAGTTATGAGGTCAGGCAGTGGCACAATGACATTCTGGAGACGGCAAAACAGTATTAGGCCTCAGAGGGCAAAATCACACAGTGTGGAGGTCACGGCAGCAGCCAGTATGAGTTCAGCCAGTGGCACAATCCGACATTCTGGACGGTGGCCTAAAACAGTATTAGGCCACAGAGTGGCTCTATCACACAGTGTGGAGGTACGGCAGGACAGCAGTATGAAGGTCAGGCAGTGGCACAAATGACTTTCTGGAGGCGGGCCAAAACAGTATTAGGCCACAGAGTGGCACAATGACACAGTGTGGAGGTCTCACGGCCCGACGGCATGCAAGTATGATGGTCAGGCAGTGGCACCATTGGACATTGTGGAGGTGGCCAAAACAGTATTAGGCCCACAGAGAGGCAACATTAACACAGTTGCGTGGTGGTCACGGCATAGGGCAGCAGTTTGAGGGGTCAGGCCCGTGGCACAATTACATTACTGGGAGGCGGCCAACAACAGTAATTAGGCCAAAGCAGTGGCACAATCACTCAGTGTGGTGGTACGGACAGCTGGCCGCTATGTGATAAGGCAGTGGCACAATGACATTCTGGAGGTCCGCAAAACAGGGAGGAAAGCAACAGAGTGGCACAATTACTGAGAGGGAGGTCACGGCGAGGCCCCAAGCAGCATTGAGGTCAGGCAGTGGCACAATGACACAGTTGGGGGACATGGCAGCAGCCACCAGCGCAGCATGAGGTCAGACAGTGGCACATGACACAGTGATGGATGGCACTGGCAACAGCAACTCAGCAGCAGCAGCATTTGTGGTCATAGAGTGGCACAATGACCAGAGTGGGTGCGGTGCGTGGCAACTACTGTCCTGGTTAAAGTGGTGGTTAGGCAGATGGAGAAAACTGTCAGCAGATGTGTTGGCTTTCCAGGCGGGGTGGGCGGCATCACGAATAGTGGCTGAGGCAGGGTTAGTTTGAACCAGAACTGACGCCTAGGCATTGGTGTGTGGAGTGGAGGGTGACCGCGCGGCAGCCACAAGCAGCATGAGGTCAGGCAGTGGCACAATGACATTCTGGAGGGGGGCAAAACACGGGAAGCCACGAGGGGGCACAATGATAGAGTGTGGGGGGGTACGGCAGCAAAAAGAAAGGGAAAATAGGCAGGGGCCCACAATGACTTTCTGGGGGGCGGAAAAAAAAAGTTTTAGGCCACAGAGGGGCCAATCAACGTGTGGAGGGAGGGGCCGGCAGCGTATGGGTCAGGCGTGGCACTTTGGGACTTTCTGGAGAGGGCCCCCAAACCAAAACAGTTTTGGCCCACAGAGTCCCCAACCACCACATTTGTGGGGGGTCAGGGGACAGCGGGCAGTATGAGCTTGGCAGTGGCCCCCAATGACATTCTGGGGGGGTTTGGCAAAACAGAATTAGGCCACACAGTGGCACAATCACACAGTGTGGGGGTTCACGAAGGGGCAGCATGAGTTTCGGGCCCTTTGGCAAAATTAAACATTTGGAGGCGGCAAAAACAGGTTGGGGCCCCCCGAGGGGCCAAAAATCACACGTGTGGAGGTACACGGGCAGCAGTATGAGATCTGGCAGTGGCACAATGACATTCTGGGGGCCCCGGGCAAAACAGTTTTTGGCCACGGTGGAAACAATCAAAACGGTGGGGGGTCCCCGGGCGGGGCAGCTTATGGGGGTCGGGGCAGGGGCACAATGACATTTGGAGGGGAAAAAAGGAGTTTAGGCCACAGAGTGGCCCCAAATGACACGGTTTGTGGGGGGTAAAGGGGGAGCAGTATGAGGTCAGGCAGTGGGCCAATGACTTTTCTGGGGTGGCCAAAACGTATTTAGGCCACAAGGTGGCCCAACCCACACGTGTGGGGGCCCACGGCGGGGATTTTGGGGGTCAGGCATTTGGCAAATGACATTCTGGGGGCCCGGGCAAAACTTATTAGGCCAGAGTGGCACAATCCACAGTGTGGGGGGTCAGGGACAGCAGAAAGTTGGGGATCACGCAGGGGAAACAATGCCCTTCTGGAGGTGGCAAAAAAGGGGGAAACCCAAACAGGGTGGCAAAAGGGACTGAGAGCGGATTTTTCAGGCCGGGCGCAGCATGGGTAGGCAGTGGCACAATGACCAATTGTGGAGGCCCAGGGCCCGCGGGCCACAGCACCCGCTTTGGGGGTCAGACAGGGGGGCCAAAATTGCCCCAGTGGGGGTTTGTAACACCCCAACAGCAACAGCAGCACCCGAATAAAGGTCATAGAGGGGGAAAAATTTGACAGAGTTTTGGGTGGGTCCCCAAATACCAGCCCCGGGTTAAAGTTTGGGGTGGGCCAGATGGAGAAACTGCCCATTTAATGGGTGGCATCAGGCGGGGGGCCCGGCATCAGTTTTAGGGGGCTGGGGGCGGGGTTGTTTAAACCCCGGGGACGCCTAAGGCATTGGTGTGGGGGAATTTCCTGGCCGTTTCCAGGGCTTGTTTCATTTTGGGAAAAAGGTCAGTCTTTTTCCCTTTTTTCCTGTGGACAAGGGGGTTTTCCTTTTGGGGGTTTTAACCCGTTTTGGCCCCCCCGCCGCCCCTGAACACCGCTCGGATCCCACACCCTGGGGGGCAGGACGCTTTTTCCACTGCAAACCCCGGCAAGATGGGGACCAAATTCCAACCATTTTGGGGGGCCCCCAGTAGTCAGGGGAAATCTTCTAAACTGGGGTTGGCAGGTGCTGTCCAAGTAGGCAAAACCTTTTGGGTTCGGGGAAATGCTCCAGGCCCTTGCTGCGTGCTGCTGCTGCTGGCGACTCCCCCTCCCCTAGGCGGGTAAAGGAAAGATGCTCAACAGTGACTAAAAGGCTTGGGGTTCTACTGTTTGGAGTGGTAGGGCTCCTACCCCCCCCCCCTTCCCCCCAGCGGGCCGGGCCCAGATTTCGTGGGCGCTGGGGCCCCCCCGGGTTTTTTCCCGGGGGGGGAACCTGTCAGAGGGGGGTCGATGCCGCACTTAGGCTGGGGGCCCAATGATTACAGGGGGTTTTCCCATATGTATTTGAGTTTGTTTTTCCCTCTAAATAGCGGGGAAAAAGGGCTCCCATTTTGGCCCGGGTTTGGAAAGGGCCCAATAGGGTGGAAAACCCAAAAGTACCCCTTTCCCCGGGTTGCTGCTTTTCGGCTTACTAGCAGGCAAATAATTTTTGCGGCGGGCCATCTGCACAAGTAAACTCCAAGGGGCTCCCCCTGCCCCCAATTTTCCATGTTTTATTTGCCACGGGGGTTGGGAGTCATTTTGCCCCCGTCTTCCTCTTTCCCATCCCCCTCAACCAGGGTTTCTCCCTCCCCCTCTCTTGTCCCCTGGGTAAAAAAATCCACTCATTTCAACCAGAAAAGGTTCCCCTGTTTCCTTTTTGTGTCCTCCCCTCTTCCTTTCGGGCCCCAACCGGACCCCTTGTGGGCCATGAGTGTATTTTAGTCCGCCCCCCCGGCCCCTCCCCCAAGACAAAATTTTTCGAATCTTTTCCTTTGGACAAAAGCAGTGGAATGCGTTTTTAAATCCCGTAGGCCCCTGGCGACGGGGGGACAAAAAACGTGGCCTCCTGGAAGGCTCTAAACAAAGGGCGGGGTGTCACGCATGAGTGACATAAAAATTAAACCCCAGGGGGGGTTATTTTCGGTTTTGCCTGGATCTAAAAAAAAAACTTTAAATGGCCTTTCTCTTTTTTTTACAGTCGGCCCAAACATGTGCGGGGCCTGGAATTCCAGGGGGTTTGGAAAAATCGTTATTAGAGTGTGGTTTGGGGGGGGGCCGTTCTTCCCCCGGGAAAATCGAGGAGGGTTTTCCCGGCTTTGGGTACGAAGGGATAAATTTGCTTGCACAGTTTCCGGGCCCATTTTCCCAAAAATTGTTTTGAAGATCGGGGGAAAAGACTTCGGGGGAACCCTTTTTCAAAACCCGGGATTGAACACGTGCGCCCATCCCCGGGGCATGGACCTTCCCACCCCCGGTGCACGGCGGGACCCCTTTGTTCCTCCCATTGCCCGCCCACCAGGGTTTCCCGTTTTGGCGGTTTTTGGGCCGCGGGGGAAAACCACCCCATCGATTTTTGCTCCCATGCCCCGGGGAAAGCTGTTCCCCCCCTGTGTGCTTCATTCGCTGAGGAAAAGCCAGGTGTTAAAACTGCGGGGACCACCGCGGGTGCCCTCCCACTTGTGGTTGATGGAGCAGTACTTTGGGGGGCTGAGGGTTGGGGGTGGGGGGAGGAGGAGGAGGGGGGGGAAATTTGGGCCCGGGTTTGCAGCGGGTTTTTTGACAACGTGGGGGGGGGAAAGGGGGCGTCTCCTTGTCCAAGTTGTGGTGTGCCTGGGCTGGAAGCACATTCCCCCCTGGGGCCTTTTAAAGGCATGTACTGGTTTTTTCCCGTAGTTACAGCCCCCGGAGTCCCCTGCCGTGCCCCTTGGAAACAAAACGTTAAGCTAAAGGGGGGGGACCCCCCTTCGGGTTTTTACATATTTTTAAAGTGTGGTACTGCCTTTTTTAAAAAAAAGAAATTACGGTTGGGGAAAACTCTCCACCCGGGTCGGCAGAAGCCATTAGTTCTCTAAATTTGGTTCTAGGTCCACCTTTTTGGGAAAAGGGAGGGACTGCAATACCAAACAACTTGGAAAGGGCAGGGTCAGCGGCTGCCCTTAGGTTTTGGGTTGGAGCACTTACTTTTGTTCTTTGAAAATCCCCCTCCCCTGGGATGCTGGCCCCAATTGAGTACCCGGGAGGAGCAGGAGCATCTGGCCCGGGGAAGGGGTGTCAAGAAAACGCTCCCTTCGGCAGAGGTAGGGGAAACCCTTGACGGGGCTGAAATGGCAGGGTTTGCCACGGGGGCCCGTGCTGTGCTCCCTGTGCGGCGGCGGCAGGGGGAAACCACCACATCTGACCCCGGGTTTCTCCCCAGGCCACCGGAGGGTTTGACGCTGCAGGGTTTTTGAGCGGGGCCCCTTTTTGGTTCCAATTTTAGCCCCCGGGCCCACACTTCCCTTTCTCCCCCACAGATTCTAATATACCCCAATTTTTGGCCCCTTTCCGGTGTTTTAAAGAAAAAAATCTCCCCACACCCCCGGGGAGGGGGTTTTTACCCCCCAACGTCAGCACTGGTGACTACTGCCGCCGCTACTTTTTTGGGAAACCGGGCGAGGGGGTTTTTTTAAACCCCGGGGCCGCTTGGCCCCAAACCTCACCCTGCTGAATCCGGTGATCACGGGGGAAAACGACCACTTGCGGGCTCCCGTGCTCCCTGCCCGGAAAGTGACCCCCCCTTTCTCCTGAGGGTTTGATAAAAGCCCTTGCCCCCCCCGGCTCAAAGTGGGTCGGCACATATCTTTCTTTTTTTGGCCCCCCAAATGCAAGAAGTGCGATTTTGGGCCCCCATTTCTTCGCTGCCAAGTAGCTGGACTGCCCCTCAAATTGTTCATCCTCGCATAAAAGTGGCGCTGAGCCCAGACCTTTAGTAGATTTTCGGGGTTTGGGGGAAACCCGGGGATGGGTTGCTGAAAAACACACGGCGGTTTAGATGACGGGCAGTTGTGGTCACCGGGGTGCCCCTTTGCTGCGACGTCCCCTTTTTTGTGCTGCGCCGGGGGCCCCGTTCCGGGGAAATGTTTGTGCCACTGCCCTCGCAGGTGCAGAGCCTGCCACCTTTTCTGTCTGCACATCTGTTTGTTTTTAAAAGGGACGGGACATGTTTGATGATGAAAAATCTGTATATGAAAAATATACCCCCTTTTTTTGGGGACCCCCAAAAAATTAAAACCCAAAAAAAAAGTTTGGGGGAAACCCCTTGGATAAAAATTTTGCCCCACAAATTGGCCGGGAAAAATTTACTTTTTTTGGTCTTTTTAAAAAACCTGGGTGTTTAACTAAATGAAAAAAAGCAAAAAAAGGCCCTTTTTAAAACCTTCGGCTTTTTTTTGGTACGGGAAAAAAGGTTTATTTTTTGGCGTTAAAAAAGAGGGTTTTAAATTTTTGTCAGCCCCAACCACCCAAAAAAATTTTTTAAAACTTAAAAAACCCCTTTTGAGGGAAATTGCCCCCAAAAAAATTGACCCGCAAAAAATATTTAGCTTTGTAGGTGTTCCCAATTGCGTGTCTTCTACGCCACACAACAAGGGTTTATAGTTGAAAATTAAACCCTTTGCTTGTAATTTAGGCTACGGAAAAAATTTTTAAAATTTTTTGGGGTTTTGAAAAAAGCGGTTTTTTTTTTTTAAACCCAACACCAGAAAAACCCAAACGTTTAAATTTTAAAACCCGGGGATGTAAATTCGAAATTTAGAATTGAGCGGGACAAAATAGTAGCTTTTTTAGGTTTTTAAAATTTGGTGTTTTCAAAAGCCACCCCAAAAAAGAGATACGTTGAAATTTAAACCCTTTTGCTTGGGGAATTTAGGCTACGGGGAAAAAATTTGGGAATATTTTTGGCTTTTGAAAAGACGGTTTTTTGGGGTAAAGCACACCAGAAAAAAAACGTTTAAATTTTAACCCCCCTGGTCTAAAATTGCGCCAAAAAATTTGAGCCGCCAAAATAGTAGTTTTTTAGGGGGTTACAATTGCGTGTTTTTAGCCACAAAAACAAGAGTTACATTGTAAAAAAACCCTTTTTGGTTGTGAATTAGGCTACAGGAAAAATTTAAAAATTTTTTGGCTTTTGAAAAGGGAGGGGTTTCTTGGGGTCACCCACACCAGTAAAAATAAAGGGCTTAATTTCCATGGCGCAATGGGAATTGGGAGCAGCCAAAAAAATGAAGTGGTATTTGTATTGTAAAAAACGCGGTTTTTTTTAAATGAATAAAAACAGGAAACGGGTTTTAGATCCCACTTGGTTTTGAAAGTTTTTTTGCGGGCTGCAGGGGGACGCAACGGGTTTCGACCCAATCCCCCAAAAAATTTAAAGAAATAGAACATTAGGGGAAAAAGTCTCTGAGAAAAAGTGAGACACCCCACAGAAATCCCACAGTAAGAGCTACCCAGCCGCCCCCCAGCACTTTCCCGGGATGAGCACAGTGAGGGAGTGTAAAGCCCCCCGGCGTCGCCCCCGGTTTATATTGTGCGGTCGTCACAAAAACCCTCCGGTCTCTGTTTGGCTTAAACCTTCTGCACATGTCAGGGCCGGTTTTATCCCCTTTTCCCCCCAGAGTGCTTTGCCCCATGTAGCGCCATGTGCTGAAAGCCATTTTTAAATCAAACCCACACTTCTTTTCCCACCAAAAGCCCCCCAAAAGTTCGCTTCGTTCCAAAACCCGAATTTTTTCCTGAAATTTAAAAAATTTCCCAAACTTCTTTTAGTTTTTAAATTCGCCCATCTTGGGTTTTGCAATCCAAAAAACAGGTCATTTTAGAACTACCCTAACATTTGACCTGCAGAATAAACCTCACTTTTTCCTGGTTGGTTCTGAGACATTCTTGGGATTAGGTCAACAAACAGCCCTTAGGCATGTGTTTCTATATGTAGTGTGTGTTCCTGCAGCATACAATATTTATTGATTCTGGGACAACCATTATATATGGAAACCAATGTGTAATGTACTGGATTAGCCCTTTAGGCATCGGGTTAACCCTTTAGGTACATTATGAATAAATTGCACTATGATATGAGTGATAATATTGTACTGATGATATCTGTATATGGTGAAAGTATGTCTAGGCTCAGTAATTCAGACTCATGTCAGTCTGGAAATGAATTGCTGACCTCTAGATGACTTTTTGGTCTAATGTGTTTGTGACCTACTGATACTGCTGAAGTGTTTATAATATTGCTAGGTCATGTTGAATAGACTGGTCTGAGTGAAGGAGCCAAGGAGGAGGTTACCATCGTTACTGTAGAGGAGGGGGGAGGTAATAAATTATCTCAGTGTTAGTGATTAGTGTTATTTAGTGAAAGGCCTAAATAGAGTCCTGAAGTCTAAGTGATTACACTTAGGGTTGTCATTTAACCCTTTTCTGCCAGGGTTGTTGGCCTACAGGCCTGAGTTTAGCACCTCGCTGCTATGTTCTGAGTCCATGCATCCCTAAAAGCAGAGAAAAGCCATCTATAGAGAGAATTGCAGACTAGTTGATCTTGTAGGTTTCCATGGAACAGGTACACAAAGGGGGACATGTATGAATGGGGCTGCACCAGAAGACTGGCGTATTTTCAGCGGCAGATTTCTTGGGGCATGCGGGAGGCGGGGCGCACTAGAACCATGCGGAGCTATATATTTATAGCTTCGCTACGGAAATTCTAGGCACATTACTGCTGGAACAGGTATACCAGTTTCAAAGTGGTATACCCGAGTCAGAATTGTTGTGTTAGCTCTAGAATGCACCTGATTTATGACCGGCAGTAGAGGGGGTTAAAAAATCAGGTGCATTCTTTGCTATTATAATGCGCATGAAATTTGGCGTTTAAATGCCAAATTTCATACATGTGGCGCAAAGGATGTACAAGAGACACAGTGCAATAATGAAGTGACGTGTATGTACGGGGCTACGCCAGTATTCTGGCGTCCTGTTCGCCCGCAGACTGGTGCAGCCCTGTTCTCTAGATGTATGTGCAGGCGCACTCCAAAATTAGGTTCATTATCGGGCGCCTGCAGAACTTTGTAATGCACCCAAGATGTGTCAGCGTTCTGGAGGCGTGTCGCACCACAACCGTATGATTCTACACGTTTATTACGGGAGAATGGCAAAACTGGGTGCATTACTGCTGGAACAGGTAGACCAAGTTAAAAGTGGTTTACCTGAGCCTGAGTTGTCCTTTTGAAGCTAGAAAGTGCCTAATCTATGACCCGCAGTAGAACAGGTTCGTAGATTCAGGAGCATTCTACACTACCAATGCGCGGAAAACATATTGTCATCTGGGTGCCAAAAAACATACATGTCACCTCTAGTGTCTCATACCTGACAACCTTTGAGGTATGAGGCACTGAGTGCTACTTCTGTGTATTGGGAAGGGTATATTTCTCACTGTTTTCTTACATGGGTTATCATCATCTCTGGCTTCTCAATCACTATATGTATATATAGCATTCAATGAGCGTGGTATACACAGATTGGCAGGAAGCTCGTATCAGACCAGTGGTCACTTGTTCGCCAGGACTGAGCTGCTTGATATTATCAGACCCTGATCAGCTCTGCAATCAGTGCAGGGGATGCATTACCCCTATAACTGAGGAAATTGCCCTCCAAAAAGGGATACAAAAATGCCCTCCAAGGGTCTTTTTCTGACCTTACGGGGGCATTTTACTCCTGTTCTCTATCGATGGACAACAATCTTTACCTATTACAGTATCAATCTCTTTGTGGATCTTCTCTGAAATTGAAAAAATCAGAACAATAATTGGATTTGTAGTATGGTTAAAAGTTGTTTACTACTTTTAAAAAATGTCCCACTGCTTTACTGCTATAAAGGAAAAATGTAACCAATGTTACCTCTCCCATCATCACCATATCGGCATTGCTGGATCTTTAGTGTCCACCACCAGTCCCATCACCAATTATTACAAGTGACAGTGATCCAATCCCTGTCCTCAGCAGTCACGTGCATCCATAAAGTGGCCACTAAGGCCAGCTCATGAACATGCCATGAATGGGACATCTTTGGTGGGGCTACTGATGGAGGACAAAGGGGTGTAAGAGGTACAGTTGAAACCAGGAGTTTACAAACACTATATAAAAAGACACATATGCATGTTTTCTTCACTATCTGACACAAAATCAGAATAAACCTTACCCATTTTAGGTCAATTAGGATTACCAAAATTATTTATATTTGCCAAATACCAGAATAATGAGAGAGAGAATTTTGTAAGGCATTTTTATTACTTTCTGAAAAGTCAAAAGTTTACATATACTTGGATTATTATTAGGGATGAGCGATATTATCGACAAAAGTTGAAATCGGCATGGTTTTTAAGCTTATCAGAATTTTCCGATGACGCGATAGTTTAGGTGAATATCTTATAGATAATCATTTACTATCGTGCCTTTTTCGGCGTTTCCTGTCATTTTGGCAGACAGCCAATCAGAGAAGAGCATAGAGCAGGGTGAGCTGGGTGTACGATGTCATGATTGGATGGTGTATGGATCTCATTGGCTGCAACAATCACATGACCTCGTTTTATGTATGCAACTGCATTTCCAGACGGGGGCCGCACCCGTAGCGCACGGAGGGGGAGGTTCCCCCCCGCATGACCTGGCGGGCCGAGCTTCCTGGGAGGAGCATGAGACGTGCGCCAGGCGTTTACGGACGCCGCACGTACACAAGAAGCAGACGCGCCAAGGAGGCTGAAACTCCCACCCTCCCTCCCTGATTGTTAGGATTTTGTTGTTGGCTTGGTGTTTTTTGGCGCAGCGGCGGTGGTGTTCTTTGTCACGGTGGCCGGCTGGCTTTAGGGGTCCTTGGAGTTAGAAGATGGTGGTGGGAGTCATAGCCCTCTATGGCTCCCTAATCACATGATGGAACCTGTGGTGGGTCTGGCGATGGTGGGGGCTCTTTCAGGTGGTGCCTCCTGAAAGCCAGGTGTGGTAGCAGTCACCCAGGGTGGCCGCTTGTTGCCCTCGAGCTGGGGGTGACGGCTGAGGGTAATTACAAAAAAAAAGGAAGGTTATTTAATACTGTTTTGTATTTTTGTTAATAAAACGGCCGCTGTGGCCATTTAATCCAAAGCCCTTGTCGTGTTGCTATTGGGGGACTCAAGGGTAAGCGGGTGGGGGTTGGTTGGTTAATTCGGGCTGACTCAAGTCGGCACTGCCTCTGGGTCATGTTCAGCCGCATTTCTCACTGATCTCACTACAGAGCAACACGTCTCACTGCCTGTCCCAATAGCTGTTGTAACAGCTCAGAGAGGCAGTCTTGTTTTATATTAAAAACTATCCTTCTAGTTTTGAAGCTTAGTATATAGTTAGATTAGAGAATTTAAGTTCTGATTTATTTAGAGAGAGACTTGTAAAGAAATCTAGTGCTGTGTGCAGCCAAGAGGGGTGGGGATGGGGGGGTTTTGGGCGGAAAGGAGCGTGTATATTGTGCAGCCTAGTCTCTCCTGTCCTGAACTCACATGAAAATAGCATTTTTTTTTAAGCAGACCTCCCACCTGAGGGGAAATTGTCCCTTTTATTTTTTTCATTTCTATTGGTGTCTGTGCGTCCCAGTTTTTTGCCAATAGCCCCCTTGTATGCAATTTGGGTTACAGATATTTGATAGTAACTGCCGCCTGTTGTCAGTGGTGCCAAAACCACCATATATAATGCATATAACTTTTAAATAGGGATGAGCGATATTATCGACAAAAGTTGAAATCGGCATGGTTTTTACGTTTATCGGAAATTTTCCGATGACGCAACAGTTTAGGTGAATATCTTATAGATAATCATTTACTATTGCGCCTTTTTCGGCCTTTCCTGTCATTTTGGCGGCAAGCCAATCAACTCCGACTATAGAGGGGGGTGAGGAGGATGTACAACGTCATGACTGGGATGGGTATGGATCTCATTGGCTGCAAAAATCACATGATCTAATTTTATCTATCTAACTGCATTTCCTGTTCAGCTCATTCTCTCACTGTTTAACTACACAGCAGGACGTCTCGGTGTCTGGGCCAATAGCTGTTCTAACTAGTGATGAGCAATTGCGTCAACTATCGTCATCGGATCGATAGTCGATATCGTCAATTATCATGCCGATATCCGATATCCGATAATCGATAATCGCCGATGACCATTGAAGTTCTAGGGAGAGAACAACCAAACCTTCATTCTTACACCCAGACAGGGCTGGAGAAGGTGGAATTAACATCCACAAGAGTAAAATGGATACGTGCTACATCTTAGGCAACACAATTAAGCAACAAGAGTCACAGAAAAAAAAACTGACAAGACTATTCACTATCCCTGCCCTGTACCACAGCATGGGCACTTAAACCCAGACCACAAATTAAAAATGAAGAAGCAGTATTACTTGAACCCCTTTTAGTGAACTGCACATTTACTATCCCCCT
>JAODAL010067627.1:0-17210 GCA_025379985.1 Phyllomedusa bahiana | reverse complement strand
AGGAAAACTTTGTTTTAGTGTAGGGATTTCACCTTCCTGGAAAACCCCTTTGGGATTTCTTGGGAGGGAGCTTAATACAATCTTTGATCAAATACTGTAAAACTAAACCCCCAGGTTTTTAAAATTTTTTCCCTTTTACATAAATGCATTTCCAATTTTCTATATACCTTGGGGGTTTTTATTTTAGCCCTTTGGGTGTGCCACTAAAATTTTGTTTTTATAGTAGTTATATTCCTGAAACATGGGAGCAGAAATTATATATTTAAAATTCTTGAAACATAGGGGGCAGTATTATAGTATTTTATATTCTTGTAAAATTAGGGGGCATATTATATAGTTTTAATTCTTGTAAAATTAGGAGAAAGTATTATGTATTAAAATTCTTGTACAAAAAGGGGGGAAAAATTATAGGGGTTTAAAATTTTTGTAAAATAGGACAGTATTTTTGTAGTTATATTTGGGGGGACATAGGAGCAGAAATTATAGTAATTATAATTCTTTTACAAAAAAGGGACATTATTATGGGAAAGTTTAAAATTCCTTACTTTAGGACCCGTTTTAATATTTTATTTTCCCTTGGGTAAAAAAAGGGACGGGTTTTATAGTAGTTAAAATTCTTCGTAAAATAGGGGGCGGGAAATTTATAGTATTTATTTCTTGAACAAAGGAGCAGTATTATAGTAGTTATTTTCTTGTACCCAGGGGGCAATATTATAGTGGTTATTTTTCTTGTCCCTTTGGGGACATATTGAAAGTAGTTTAATTCTTGAAAAATAGGGAAAAATTTTTATAGTATTTTTATATCCTTTGTACAAGGAACTTTATTTAGATTTTTATTTCTTGTACATGGAGGGGCAAGTTTTTTATATATTATATTTTGTACATAGGAGCATATTAAAGAAATTATATTTTTGAACATAGGGGGCAGTTTTAAATATATTTTATTTTAAATTGTACATAGGACCAGAATAAAAGTATTTTATATTTTTTGTATATAGGACCCATATTAAAAGTATTTATTTTTTCCTTTTTACAATTAAGGGGGGAGAAAAAAAAATTTATTTTTCTATTCTTTTTACATAGGGGGCAGTTTTTGAAAGTAGTTTATTCTTTTTAAAATTAGGACCCGGGTTTTTTAAAAGTATTTAATATTTTTTGAACGTTAGGGGGAAATTTTTTATAGTATTTAAAAAAATTTTGGGACATAGGGGGAAAAAAAAAAATTAGTAGTTATATTCTTGAAACTTAGGTGCATTTTTTAAATAGAAATTTTTAAAAATTTTTGAAACATGGGAGGCAGTTTTTATAGGGGTTTAAAATTCTGTACAAAAAGGAGCATTTAATTTAAATATTTTATATTCTTGAATAAGGGGCAGTTTTTATGGGTCGTTTAAAACCCTTTGGGTCCCAAGGGACGAAATTATAGAAATTTTTAAATTTCTTTTTACATAGGGGGGAAAGGTTTAAGTTTAAAGTTTATATTTTTTGGTACAAAAGGGGGAATTAAATTTTAATTATTTTAATTCTTGTACAAAAGGGCGGGAAAATTATAGTAGTTTTTTAAAACTTGACATGGGGACAGTATTAAATTTTTTTAAAATTTCTTGTACATAGGGGCAGTATTATAGAACTTAAAAAATTCTTGTACATAGGGGGCAGAAATTAATATTTATATTTCCTTTTACATAGGGGTAGTGTGTTTAAAGAAATTCGTGCAATGTAATTTTTCCCTACAAATTTCTGTTTTTGTTCCATTTTTAAACTTTTATCATTGTTTTTTACCCTTTTAAAAAACAAAAAAAACCCAAAATTGGTGTTTTTTTTTAAAACCCAAAAATTTTGGGGCAAAATTTTATAAATTTTCAAAATTTGGGCTAACTTTTTTTTTTTATTTTTCGAGCCGACAATTTTACAGTTCAAAATTTTAATATAAAAAGGGGAAAGGGGTAAATTTATGTGCGAAGTAATGAAAGATTTTTGGCGCAGTTAACTTTAACTTTTATTTTGGCCCCCAAGTTTGCCGGGGGGCAGTTTACGGGAAAAACCCTAAGGGGGGGCCCATTACCAAATATTTTGGGCTCTTTAAACCTTCTAAAAAAATTTTGGGGCCAAAAAAACTGTGGGTTTTTTCTACACTCATTTTAACCCTTATTTAGAACGGGTGTCGGTGCCAAGTAAAAAAAAAAAGTATCTTTGGGAAATCATACATTTCAAGGGGTTTAATTAATGTTTAAAAATGCTGGGGTTTAAAATTGGGAAAATTCTGAAGTGGGGAATTTCACAGTTTTTTTGGGCGCATTACATAAAGTTTAAAAATGCGCCAAACTTTTGTTAGGGAAGCAAAAAGGGGTGAAATGCGCCAAACTTGGCGCAAAAAAAGCTTTTAATTTAAAATGGGCCCCAAAAATTTTCAAAAATTTTGTCAAATTTCTACACCACCCAAAATCAAAATTTTGGGAACGGGAATTTGTCGGCCCCAAGTAAAAAAAAAATTACGCATTCGAAATTTCATCCCTTCGGGCCAAATAATTTTTTAAAAATATACTTTTTAAAAAACAAGGGCAACTTCATGAAGATTTTGGGAAAAACCCCATTTTACACACCCTTTAAAGAACAAACTAGGCAAATTTTTTGGAGTCTGACTGTATTGCCGGGTTCACTGCTGCCGTTACAAAATATTTTTTTAAATTAAAAAACAATTATTTCCCCTTACAGCAGACAATTTTGGAGCAAATAAAAACTGGCCTGTAATAAAGGGAATTTAAATTTCCCCGACTTTTAAACAAGCTGAAAATTTTGGGCTGAAATTTTTTCCCAACAGTTACTCTTTTAAATTTTGCAGCTGCTTGGGGCCAAAATTTTTTCTAATTTTTTTATATTTTTTTATTTTAAACAACCATCACATAAAGTTCCCAATTAGAATTTTTTCCCCCTTTTAAATTCAGGAAAACGAGGCACAATAATTCCAAAGGCCCCTTTGGTGAAAAGGGCGTTTCACAAAATGAAAATGCTAAAAGCAACCCAGGGCACCAAAAGTAATTTGGCGTTTTTTCAAAAAGAAAAAGCCATTGTAATAGTAAAAATTTTTGAAATTATTTTCCTAGTGAATGTATTAGGGAAAAGGGTACGGAAAAGGCAGAGCTATCCGAAAAAAACCTTAACAAAAAACAAAATTTTCCCAAAAAAAACCTTGTTTTTAAACTGGTAAATTTAAAAATTGTTTTCAAAAAAAGTTCAGAAAAAACCGGCCCTTTGGGAAAAGGGGCCCTTATATAGAAAAAAAAAAGACCAATTTTCCCCTTCCCAAAAAAAATTTCATAAAGAAAATTTTTATTTTTGCAATTCTTTGGGGAATAAAAATTAAACCCCTTAAAAAGACTTTTAACCCTCAACCCCTTTTTTAAAAACTATTTATTTTTTAAAATGAAATTTCTAAAATAAAAAAAATTATTCACCCCCCCTTGCACATAAAATTACCATACCCAATGATTTTAATCCCTGAGAAACATCCCAAAAAAATTAAAAAACTCCAAGCTAAAACCTTTCCCCTATTCCCTGGTTTTTTTGGTTTGGCATTTTTAAACTGTCAAACATTATTTTATTCCGGCCCTGATCCCGAGTTAAAACCTATATTTACTCTAGAGCGCATTCCCCAAAAACTGCTGGGCAGCACAAAAAACATACAATTAAATTTTTTAAACCTGAACAAATTGGGGGTTAAAATCCTTTATTTTTTCCTTTCCAAAGTTTGCACTCACAAATTCTGCGGTGAAATTTCACTTTGAAAACTTTTACATTACTTAAACCCTTTTACTGATCCTGGGGTTCCCTTTCCTTTATTTTTCCTCCAAGCTGCGCTCAAAACAAATTCCTGTTGGGGTTTCCCACCCCACGGGAAACATACATTAATTTAAACCCTTTAAACTGTTTTCCGATTTAAAACCGAAATTTTAAAAATATTTCCGGGGGGGGGTTTCACTTTCCCCTATTCTCCCGGGTTTGAAAGTCTTTTTAAAAATACTTTTATTTAACCTTTTAATTTGACCCTTTAGTTACACCCCTTTTATACCCCAAAAGACTGCATTTTCCCTTTTTTCTGCGGTTCAGTCACTGAACAAAAACTTTAAAATTATCCTGTACTGGATCCTGAAATTTACATTTTTGAATTATCCCCCCAAAAGGCTGCACTTCCCAAATTTTTGCAGGCCCGGGAAATTTCACGGCACAAAAAATTACAAAACAATTTACTGATCCGGGATTTAAAACATCCTGTATTAAAACTCCGACTGCGCTTTTCCTTTTTCCTGGTGCACTCATTTGAAACATACATTTTTTTTATCCTGTACGGGAATTACGATTAAATCCCTGTAAAAATTCCCCTTAGCACAATTCTCCCTTGGGGTGCGGTCCGGGGTACAAACATAACTTAAATCATGAAGGGATCCAGTTAAAACCCGAATTTTTACTCCAAGCGCACCCCAAACTGATTCGGGCTGTTTGCAGTCAATGTACAAACAAAATACTTATCCTTTACTGATCCTGATTTACTTTCCTGTATTTTACTCCAAAGAGTTGGGGGCCTCATATTCCTGGTGCACTCACTGTACAACATTACTTACCTGAAATTATACTAAATTTTACATCCCCTGTATTACCCCTTCCCCCCCAAAAATCTGCGGGTGAGCCCACTGAAAACATAAAAAAATTTAACCCGGGTACAGATCCTGATTACATCCGTATTATACTCCAAAACTGCACTCCCAAATTCTGTTTGGGGGCATTCATTTGTACAAAACATTAAAATTACCCTTTAAATTTGACCCTTGATTTACATCCTTTTAATTAATACTCCAGAGCTGCACTCCCCAAATTTCTGCCTTTGGGGGCCCAGCCACTGTACATACATTACTTTTTCCTTGAAACGGATCCTTTAATTTTCCCATTCTGTTTATCCTCCGGGAGCTGAAACTCCCTTTTCCCTCGGTTTTGGCCGGGGGGCAGCCCACTGTGCACAAAAAAACATTTACTTTAAATCATGACTTGACCGAGTTACACCCCTTTATTAAAATTTCCAACTGGCCATGATCCTTTTGCTGGTTGAATCCCCTTTTAACTTACTTTAAAACTTTACCCTGTACCCTTTACTGAAACTTGGGAGTTTTACATCCGGGGTTAAAATTCCCCAAATCACTATTCTGCTGGGGGCATTTTACGGGAACAACAAAACTTATCATGTACTGATCCTAAATTACATCCTGTATTATACTCCAAGCTGCACCACTTTTTCGGGCTTTTTGGGCGGGCCCAATGTACTTTTTACATTTACTTATCCTTTTTACTAAACCCTTTATTTTACACCCCTGAAATTTAATACTCCAGGTTTCCTTTTCGAATTTTTAAATTCGTTTTGGGGGCCACTCACTTAAAAAAAATTTACAAAAATCCTTTTACGTTTAATTTAAATTTAAAAAACCTGTTTTTTAAATCCCCCCTTAACACAATTCCTCGGTGAAATTTTTTCACTGAAATTTTTAACATTAAATTTATTCCTGAAAAACTAAAACCTTTAAATTTACTCCGGTTTAAATTTATCCAGGGCTGAAACTCCCCATTCTGCTGGGGCATTTCACTGTAAAATACTTTTACTTATCCTGAAACTTATCCAAATTTAAAATTCTTTTATTATCCTCCAGACCCTAAAACTCCCCTATTCTGCTGCCCATTCCTGGGGCACATACTTTCCCAAAACAGGGTTCTAAACCTGATTTTTACATCCTGTTTTAAAACTCCAGACTGCGCTAAACAATTCTGCTTTTGGGGCACTCACTGCCATACTTTACTTATCCTGAAACAAAAATTAACGAGTTTACACCCTTTGATTTTTTTCCCCCTATCACTTTTCCTGGGGGCAGCACTGAAAAATACATAACAAAATCATGAAACAACCGGGATTTACATCCGGGAATTTAAAAAAACTCCGGGAGTTTGCACTCACTTTTCCCTGCTGTTGCAGCCCCAATTTTACAAACTTTTATTTAAACCGTCCGATCCTGAGTTTACATCCGTATTTTTTACTCCAGAAGTTGGCCCCTCATTTATTCTGCTGGTGCACTCACGGGTTACTTTACAAAAATTTATCCTGTACTGATTACTGAAAACACCCCTTGTTTTAAAACCTCCTATAAACTTTTCTGCGAGTGCAGCCCCAAACGGGTTAAAAACCCTAACTTATCTTTAAAACGGGAATCCTGAGTTAAAATCCGTATTATACCCAAGCTGCGCTCCCCTATTCGCGGGTGCACTCACTGTACATACATTATTTTTTATCCTGTACTGAAAACCTGGTTAAAATCCTGTTTTAAACCCCTTTTCATTTAATTCCCTCTGGTGAAACACTGTACATACTTTACTTTTTTTGGTACTGATCCTAGTTTAACCCCCCCTAAATTAACTCCAGACGAAACCCCCCTTTTTCTCCCTTGCATTTCCACTGTACATACAAAAACTTACCCTTTACTAAACCAAAAATTTACTTCTGAATTAACCCTCCAAGAGCTGCACTCCCTTTCTGCTCCCGGCAGTCATTTGTGAAACATCATTATTTAAAAGTACTGACCCTTTAATTAAAATCCTGTTTTATACCCCAGAGCTGCGCCACTTTTCCCTGCGGTAAACTCACTGAAACCTAAATTACTTACCTGTCCCTGAAAAACTGTTTTTAAAAACCTTTAATTATCCCCAAATCCCCTTTTTTCGGGCTGGTCCCGTCATTTGTACATACAAAACTTATCATGTATTTGACCTTTTTTTAAAACCTGTAATAAACCCCAAAGGAGCTGCACTAAACTTTCTCTTTTGCACCCAAAGTCCCATATTTTTACTTATCCTTTTCTGATCCTTTTTTAAACATCCTGTTTTTAAACTCCAAGCTGCGCTCACAAATTCGGCTGGGGGAAACTCATTTGTCATCCCTTTTATTTATCCTGTTGAGGATACTGAGTTCCCATCCTTTTTAATCCTAACACACAATTTGGCTGGTGCAGTCACTGTACATACATAACTTATCTTTTACTGATCCTGAGTTACTTCCTGTATTAAACTTCAGAGCTGCACTCACTGTTCTGCTGTTGCAGTCACTGTGTAGTACACAGTGAAAGCACCAGCAGAATAGTGAGTGCAGCTCTGGAGTATAATACAGGATGTAACTCAGGGTCAGTACAGGATAAGTAATGTATGTACAGTGACTGCACCAGCAGAATAGTGATAGGAGGATAATACAGGATGTAACTCAGGATCAGTAGTGATTCTACTATCTAAAGTGTAAAGTTACATTCAGAGTTACAATCACTTTAAATACATGAGTGATAATGTGAATAGACAGAATCAGCTATAAACGTTCTTGTTTTGGAAATAACTTCCATCCTGCGCTGTTGCTCTGTAACTGCTGATTGTGACGGACAAGTCGGAGACAACATTGTAGATCTAATGAAGAGATTGTGTTAGTGCAAGGATGATGTTTTCTGCTTTTCTCTATTAATATGTGGAATAGTTGCAGCTTTGGATGTGGCCATTAACATCAGGTCCAGAGTGGTATAACGCTCCTCGCGCTTGTGCCTGGAGGCTCCATGGTGAACACCCTCAGCCAGCCGCTCTGCCTTGTGGATAGATGCTCCTAGTGTTGAGAACAGACTTTTCCAGTACATAATCCTCTGAGATGTGCAGAATCTGCTTATACATATACATCTCAGATACGGAGCCCTTCTTGCAGTGAGCCCTAATGTAACCCCCTTTGAAGGACGTTGTGAGTGGACTCCTCAATGGCCCCGGCAGCCGCTCAGTTTAAATATTCCTTTTTTGATTCATCTAACTGCCTCCTGTAAGGATGGGTCGTTTTTCAGAGCGACATCGGAGTTTTCTGCAAACTCTGAGCCTTTGTCCTCGTTGGTGCGATATGTTCCCTTGTGTCGGTACAGGTAACGGAGAAGGACTATGGTGACTATGATGAGAACCCACAACAACCAACAGTGGCCGTAATGCCTGGGAAGAAAATGTACAAAAGGACAAAGATAATTCGTAATCCATTCATCAGCTACAAAATGTAACAATATACTGTAATATAATAAAATGTATTGTACTGTAATATAATGCAGCATAAGCAATGTAACAAAATGTAACAATATAATATAATATGCTATAATACAATGTATTGTAACTGTAATATATCCCAGCATAAGCAGTGTAACAAAATGTTACAATATATTATTGAACTATTATATGATGAGAGGTAAGCAATGTAACAAAATAATTTACTATAAGAATGTATTGTACGGTTATATAATAAAACATAATATAAAATAATGTAGCAATATAATGTACTATTATATAATGTGCTCTAATATAATAAACCATAAGCAGTGTAACATAATGTAACAATATATTATAATGTACTATTATATGTTGAGACATAAGCATGTAACAAAATGTAACAATCCAATTTACTATATGGAATGTATTGTACTGTTATATAATAATAAAACAATGTAGTAAAATGTAGCAATATATTGTACTATTATATAATGTACTCTAATATAACGAAGCATAAGCAGTGTAACAAAATGTAACAATATACTGTACTATAGTAAAATGTATTGTACTCTAATATAATGAAGCATAAGCAGTGTAACAAAATGTAACAATATATTATAATGTACTATTATATGATGAGACGTAAGCAATGTAACAAAATGTAACAATATAATTTACTATTTTAGAATGTATTGTACTGTTATATAATAAAACATAATCATTGTAACAAAATTTAGCAATATAGGGCGACATGTATGAACGGGGCTGCGCCAGATACCTGGGGGGGACATGTATGAAAACTGTCTTGGTCTAAGACTGTCTTTGTTGCCCATAGCAACCAACCAGAGCGCCCCTTTCATTTTTTCAGAGCACTATATGAAATGACAGGGGAATTCTGATTGGTTGCTATGGGCAACAAAGACAGTCTTAGACCAAGACAGTTTTCATACATATGGCCCCTGGTGTCTTTTCAGCCCGATATCAGGCGCAGCCCCGTTCATACATTTTTAAATCTCCCGCACGCCACTCCCGGGAGGTGGGGCGCACTAGAACTGTAGCAAAGCTACATATTTATAGCCTCGCTACGGCATTTCTAAGCGCATTACAGTTGGAAAAGGTAGAGCACTTTCAAAGTGGTTTGCCTGATCCAAACTGTTGCCCGAGCGCTGGAATGTGCTTGATTTATTACCTGCTGTAGAGCGGGTTCATACATCAGGCGCATTCTAGCCTATTATGCGGCGCAGGAAGTTTGGCGTGTTAATGCCAAATTTCATGCATGTCGTCCATATTGTACTATTATATGATATATTTTACTGTATTATAATGAAGCCTAAGCAACCTAAGGTAACATACCATAATATATCACAATTTACAATATAACATACAATAATATGACTTTATAACAGAAGTAATTTAATGCATATGTTATAACTTAATGTAGCAATACAACGTGTGATAATGCAATGTCATACTATGTACTGCTCTATAATATGATATAACATATCATAACGTAATAAATAATAAAGAAAAGGCCTGCACAACACATGTCTTGCCAAAGCAATTGTCAGCCTGTGAAGGGGTGTGGCCTATTCAAACCCCACCCCAATGTGGGCGGAACAGTCAGTTTTAGGCGGGGTCATTAAAGGATTAATACATGATATGCTATAACATAATGTAGCTATGCAATAATGCATTGTATTATGTTATGTAACATGTTGTAATATAAAGATATGTAATATCGTAGAACTCTACGGTAATAAAATGTGCTGTTATATATTACAATATACTGTATACCACTACAGTGTAGTAAAATCTATAATTAGTGTTTGGGTTTGAAATTATTTTAAGTCGGGTCAGCCTGAATCGTTTTTTGGCGAAACTCACCAAAAAATTCTAACCATAATCTAGAAGGGGTTTTCTCACCACACTGTTTTACTGAGTCACAAGCAGTTTTGCACTCACTCTCCTCAGGCTGTGGGTGGTTCCATAACAGTGATTAGCATATTCAACTTCTACTGAGCTGTTAATTTGACAGTGCAGGAGATAGTTATCTTTTACAAGATTACATACACTGTAAAGCCAAGCTTTTCAGTTCTCACAGCACATGTACCTTTTGTTTAGTGAAGCTAATCTTGTTAGATATAATTAGTTTGCTTTTGTCTCAGATTAGGACAGGGTCCTTAAAGGATGAATACATTATATGCTTTAATATAATGTAGAAATGCAATAATGCAGTGTATTATGATGTACTGCTATATAATCAGTGAGGTGACATCACTCCCTGCTCTCAGCTAATCAGACGTTTGTTATGCAGGTAACCATAGAAATCTGTGTGTACTCCAGAGCACATAAAACACTCTTATCTCATGACTAAAGTAAAATTTATTGACCACTGTATTTAGAAAAAGTCTTCATTTAACTGTCCCTTTATGTTGACAGCTAATCTTTTGTAGTACGAAAAAAACCCCTTTAAGGTGAGGGTTGTTTGATTGGTTAACTTACTGGTTCTGTGACGCTCTTGCCGGAGCCTAATTTTCCAAGGCCAGGTCTACACAGCACAGGTTTTCCGTCAGATTTTCGGCAGTTTTAGTATTTAGAAACCGCTGAAAATCCAATGCAAAAACGACCACTTAGACTTCAATACAATCAAAGGGTTAAACACCAGGGATCAGAGGTTTGCTCCGGTCCCTGCCATTTACAGAGATTACCCTAGACCAGGGGTGTTAAACTGCGGCCCTCCAGCTTTTTGGAAAACAAAAACCCCCATCATGCCCATGTTATAGTTATCAAATGCATGATGGGAGTTGCGGTTTCCCAACAGCTGGCGGGCCGCAGTTTGACACCTGTGCCCTATACCCTCTCTACAGGCAGCAACGTCTTTTGGCGTCACTGCAGACAGAAGGTGCGCCGCCTGCCGACGGGCGGTCATTGAGGGGTTAAGTTATCATATGAGGAGTTTCTATGAATGTGTTTAATGGCTTAATAGTGGAAATGATTGGACGACTGGACGGATCAGGGTGAAGTGTCCTAGATGCCTCCAGCTGGGAGCTTCTTGGCGGCATGGTTGTCCTTCATGGTTTCTGACAGTTCTGACTCTGGGGTCTAATCTAGGAGCCCGGCATCAGATCGGGGTCACATCTGCCGGGGTTTTGGACATTAGAGCCACTGCCTTACCCCAAATAATGGCGTCATCTGTTCCACTGCTGGAGATTTCTGGAGCTGTGAACAAATAGAAGGGGGTTTATTTTTTTTGAGCTCCTGGGGGGGCCCGGCCTCGATGCCGGGGGTCAGAGCGAGGAAATCCATGCATTACATATTGTCTCATATCTAAATAACAAAAATACATAAAGACAACTCCAACCGACCAACGAGCTGCTGCGCCAACACTCCCGTGTCCCAAATGACTTGTGCAGTGCATTGTGGGAGATGAGTGCTTTCTATTTCTAGCTGCTGTACATTATATAATGGTGATACATATTCCCCCATAATGCACCACTGTATGGTAAACTCACATGCCGACAGTACCAGGGAGATGTACAGTCATATAAACTGGAAATTTCCCAGGTTGGCGGATGCGAATTTAAATTCAGCCCGGTTTGGATGAGTTAAGCAGAGGAATGTTTATGGCCATAGCTCCTATTTTATCTGTGACAGAGAAATTACTAACTTTTCCCCTACTTCGCCTCTATATAATTAAGTAAAGATCCTGATCAGTGTTGGGCTAGGGTACCAGGAGCCCAGCAGTGGAGATGATTCCTGGGGCCCACTAGTGGTGATAATTATAGGGGCCACCAGTGGGGATAATTATTGGGGTCCATCAGTGGAGTTGATTCTTGGGCCCCCCCAGTGGAGGTGATTCTTGGGGCCTCCAGTAGAGTGATTTTTGGGGGGCACCAGTGGATTTTGATTCTTGGGGTCCCCAGTGGATTTTATTCTTGAGGCTCCGTGGATTTGATTCTTGAGGCCACAGTGAGTTGATTCCTTGGGCCCACCCGGGGGATTTGTTTCTTGTGCCCCCCCGTGGATTTGATTCCTTGGGCCCACCCGTGGATTTGTTCTTGGGGCCCCCCAGGGGAGTGATTTTTGGGGCCCCACCAGTGGAGCTGATTCTTGGGGCCCCAGTGGAGATGTTCCCGGGGACCACAGTGGGTTGTTTTTTGGGGTCCCAAAAGTGGAGATGATTCTTGGGGCCCCAAATGGAGTTAAACCTTGGGGCCCATAGTGGAGTTGATTTTATCCCCAGTGGAGTTGATTCTTGGGGGGCCACCGTAGAGTTGATTCTTGGAGCCACCAGTAGAGTTGATTTTTTGGAGCCATAGTGGAGTTGATTTTTTGGGGCCGCCAGTGGAGAAAAATTCTTGGGGCCACCAATGGAGTTGATCCTTGGGGCCCATTAAGGGAGTTGATCATTAGGCCCACCAATGGGTTTGTTTATTGGGGCCCCATCGGGAGTTTTTTCTTGGGGCCCCCCAGTGGAGTTGATTTTTGGGGGCCCCCCAGTGGAGTGAATTTGGGGCCCCCGTGGATTTGATTTTTGGGGGGAAGTGGAGCAATTCCAGGGTCCACCAATGGAGCTTATTCTTGGGCCCACCAGTTGAAATGATTCTTGGGGTCCACATGTGGAGATATTTATTGGGGCCCCTCAGTGGAGTTACACACTAGAAGGGGCTGCAGCTAGTGTGTAACCTCCACTGCAGGAAAGGCAGAGATCACTGGTTAGTAATAGTCTTATATCATCTTAAAGATGGGTCCAGGAGGGGCTGCAGACTTTGCCCCATACCAGGGTTGTCTTTTCTATTGGGAAGGGTAGGCAGTTGCCCGGGGGCCCCACAACACAGGTGGCTCTCCCGGGCAGCTGCCTACCCTGCCCCGTGGCGTGACCTTGCCCCTGCAGCGGGTCCAGGCAGCGCGTCTGTGTGCAGGCCCGGAACCGTCACGTCTTTAAGCGGCACAAGAAGCAGGGAACATAAGGATTTACCAACACAGACATGTCAGGGAAGGTCGAGGGGTCTCTATAACCAATTAATTACTTAATAATTTTAGCTAAGTAACAGAGATGAGCGAATACATAAAAATTCTCTCTTCCCCCAAGTGCTCATTTTTTTCGATGGACCGTGAACCCTGAGCCTGCTACCAGGAAGCGGTCATTTCTTTTCCGCAATTGTTAGTTAACTCTCAGTTTTTTCTTACTTTGGTTCATTAGAAATTACTCCTAGGTGCACAGTGGTGCTAGCCTGCAGCTGAATACAGGACTTCTCACTGCTGCCCCTGGGTCATGTGACCTGCAGCTGAATACAGGATTCTCATGTGCCCCCGGGTCATGTGACCGCAGTGAACAGGTTTCTCACTGCTGCCCCCGGATCAGTGACCCGCAGCTGAAATTTTCAGGATTTTCACGGGGGCCCCCGGGTCATGTGGCTGCAGCTGAAAACGGATCTTTCAATGCTGCAATGGGTCATGAGAAACTGAGCTGAAAAAAGGTTTCCATTGTGCCCTAGGTCACGTGATGCAGCTGAATACAGGATTTCTCACTGCTGCCCTGGGTGATGTGACCCGAGTGAAAACAGGATTTCTCACTGCTCCCTGGGGCTTGACCTAAAATGCTACGGATTTTTTTCCCCTGCTGCCATGGGTCATGTGGGCCCGCAGCTGAATACAGGATTTTCACTGCGCCACTGGGTCATGTGACCTGAAATGAATACAGGTTTTTCACTGCTGCCCCCGGGTCATGTGCCTGCAGTGAATTTTAAAGGGTTTCTCACTGCTGCCTGGTCATGTGACTGCAGCTGAATACAGGATCTCTCCTGCTGCCCCTGGCTCATGGACTGCAGCTGAAAAACAGGATCTCTCACTGCTGCACTGGTCTGTGACCTGCAGCTGAAAATACGGATTCCTTATGCTGCCCCCGGCTATGTGAACCCTAGCGAATAAGGATCTTCATTGCCCCTGGCTCATTGACCTGAGGAAAAAAGGATTCTCATGTGCCCTGGTCATGTGACCTGCAGCTGAATAAGGATTCCCACTGCTGCCCCTGGTCATGGAACTGCAGCTGAATCGGTCTTCATGTGCCACTGGTATGTGACCGAGCTGAATAAAAATTCCTCATGCTGCCCCTGGGTCTGGACCTGCAGCTGAATCAGGATTTTCGCGCTGCCATGGGTCATGTGACCCAAAGCTGAATACAGTATTTCTCATGCTGCCCCTGATCATGTGACCTCAGCTGAAAACGGATCTCTCACTGCTGACTGGCTCATGTGACCCGCAGCTGAATACAGGATCTCTCACTGCTTCCATGGCTATGTGCCTGCGTGAATACAAGATTCTCACTGCTGCCACTGGCTCAGTGACCTGCCTGAATACAGAAAATTTTCACCGTGCCCCTGGCTTGGACCTGCACTAATAAGAATTTCACTGCTGCCCCCTGGTCAGTGACCGCAGCTGAAAACAGGATCTTCACTGCTTTCCCCTGGGTCATGTGGGCCTGAAGTAACACGGATTCCCACGCGCCCTGGCTCATGTGACCTGGCTGAATACAGGATTCCCCACTGCTGACTGGTCATGTGCCTGCAGCTGAACACGGGTTTTCCCCATGTGCCACTGGGTCCGAGTTTGCAGCTGAATACGGATTTTCTCACTGCTGCAAATGGATTACCCGACCTGCAGTGAATACAGGATCTTACTGCTGCAATGGGAAAAGTGCCCGCACTGAAAACAAGATTCCTCACTGTTGCCCCTGGGTCTATGCCTGCAGTGAATACTGGATTTTCCCGCGCCCCTGTTCATGTGACCTGCAGCTGAATTTCAGGATTTCTCATGCTGCCACTGGCTCATGTGCCTGCGCTGAATACAGGACTTCTCACGCTGCCCCCTGGTCATGTGACTGCAGGAAACAGGATTTTTTCCTGCTGCCTGGGTCATTGACTGCAGCTGAAAAACAGGATTTCACCTGCTACCCTGGGTCATGTGACCGCTGAACACGGATTCCTCACTGCTGCCCCCGGTCATGTGACCTGCAAACTGATAAGGATTTCTCACTGCTGCCAATGGTCATGTGACCCGCAGTGAAACAGGATTCCTCACTGCTGCCTTGGCTCATGTGACCTGCAGCTGAATACAGGATGTCTATGCTGCCCCTGGCTCATGTGACCTGAGCTGATACAGTTTTTCACTGCTGCCACTGGCTAATGTGACTGCAGCTGAATACGGATTTTTTACTGCTGCCCCCGGTCATTGGACCTGCAGCTGAACAGGATTTTCACTGCTGCCATGGCTCATGTGACCTGCAGCTGAAACAGGGTTTCTCATGCTGCCACTGGGGCTGAGATTGCAGAGATTACAGGATTTTTCACTGCTGCAACTAATTACGTGACCCGCAGCTAAACAGGATTTCTATTGCTGCAACGGGTATGTGACCTGCAGGAAAAGGTTTCCCCCACTGCTGCCACTGGGTCATGTGACCCGCGCGAAAACGGATTCCCCACGTGCCATGGTATGTGCCTTTTCGCTGAAAACAAATTCCTCATGCTGCCACTGGCTCATTTTGACCCGAGCTGAATAAAGGGAAATTTTTCACTGTGCCCCTGGCTCATTTGACCTGCAGTGAATAAGAATTTCTCACTGCTGCCCCTGGCTCATGTGACCTGCAGCTGAATCGGATCTCTCCTGCTTCCCCGGGTATTGACCTGCAGCGAAAAACAGATTCCCCCCTGCTGCCCTGGGTCTGTGACTGAACTGAATACAGGATTTTTTCCCCCTCGACTGGATCATGTGACCTGGCTGTACAGGATTTCTCATGCTGCCCTGGTTATGTGACCTGCAGCTGAAAAGGATTCCTCCTGCTGCATGGGTCATGTGACCTGCAGTGAATCGGATTTCTCACTGCTGCCACTGGGTCATGAGATCGCAGCTGAATCGGATTTCTCACTGCTGCCACTGGGTCATGTGACCCGCAGTGAAAACGGATTTTTTACTGCTGCCACGGGGATGTGACCTAAACTGAATACAGGATTTTTTACTGCTCCCCTGGGTCATGTGCCCCAGCCCGAATCGGATTTCTCACTGCCCAGGGTCATGTGACCTGCAGTAATACAGGATTTCTTTACTGCGCCTGGGTATGTGACCTGCACTCTCTGCTGCTGAAACACGCTGCATGGTTGTGTGACCCAGATGTAACTTCTCTATACATTGCTATAGAGGGTTGAAGTCAGCCTCATATGAAAGCATATAGAGACAGACTTCATGTCAGCCTCAAAAGCACTAAGTCTATCAACCAATCAGAGAGCAGGTCATGTGACCTAACAGAGACTGTTGCATCAGCCAGAAATCCTGTATTCAGCTGCAGGTAAGAAAAGTTACTGGCACTACAGTGTAGCTAAAGGCAATTGCTAATGAACTAAGGGGGTATATGGAGTTGTCCTTTAAGCAATTCCCTGAGATGATAATAACTAAGTATTCTTCTGCCGTTTCAATGGTTACATTCCATGAGGGGCCGAGGGTCTCCGTGATTAATACAAGAAGAACCTGCCTCCTGGAAGACAGAAGCAAGTCAGGCGCTGCCAAGAGCAACCTCCTGCCAAATCCATGACAAAATGGGATTTTTAAGGCACCAAAATAGCTGGAGATTAAAAATCGTTCTTGGTCGACGGCGCCGTGGGGGGACAGGTGTGGCAGCAGGCGGGGGGGGTGGGCAGGGGGACCTCTGGATACAATGGTTCCCGCAAATATTTTCTTCTGCAGGAAAAAAACCCTCGTCCCCTTGATAACGACTTAAAGTTTCCCCTAATTCTCTCCTTGTTAAAATCTTTAAATACAGAGAAAGAGTCGGATCCAGACTCACATGGAAAAACCCGCAAAGCTGTGCCCCTAAGAAAACCGGTGACTCCACATCCAGGGAGGAGCAGGACCTCAACACCGGAGATAATGACAGCGCCCAAAAATAGCAACGTCCCCTCCCCAAAAAAAACCCGGTTTGGAAGAAGCTAAACCTAGAAAAATCCCCGTACATGAAATTTAGGCTCACTTAACTTATCAACATATGTAACAAATCACCAGAAAATGTCCCAGGGGGCGTTTATATAGTTATATTTTGTACATAGGTGCAGTTTATAGTTTTTTTTTTGGGCTAA
>JAODAL010067626.1:0-17210 GCA_025379985.1 Phyllomedusa bahiana | reverse complement strand
AAAAGCATTACGGCAAAGGGAAATTTTGTAAAAACCCTGGATTCTTATTCCCCAAAATTTTTTAAAAGTCAAAAATTTTTTAACCCTCACCCCCCAAAATTGCCCCCAAGGGGGAACCCCAGCACGGGGTGAGTTCCAAACACAAAAATTTTAAACCTCTCAAAGTACCTGTTCAACCCCAACATTTTCAGGGAGTGAAAAAAACTTGCTACTAAAATAATACTGCACGGGTTTTAAAAACCCCTTTAAAACGACCTTAGACGAACCAAAAACTTTCCAGGTGGTTTGGGGTTTTCACGCACCTGGACGAATGGACAGGGGCCATTTTTAAAAACAGCACTAGGGGCCCCTGGGGCAAGCTGGGGCACGGGGCCCCCCCCCCAAAAAAAAAAACACAACTACCACAAAACAAATATAAGTTTACTGCTAACAAATTTTTGGGACCTACAGAAACCCCCATTTTCCCAAGCTCAGGTAAACCTTTAACATGACAGAGACAACAGAAACGGTCAAAATATAGAAGAAAAAAGAACCCCTGACCCCTAGGGACTCACAGGAGACTTCCTGCCCGATCAACTTTCCTTGAATCTTCTTTTTCCTCTTCTTCTTCCGACCACCATGAAAACCTTTTTTTCCCGGGCCGCAACTCGTCCCTGCAGAATTTTAACCCACAAAACTTTTTTTGGGAACCCTTTTCCCCCACATGTGTTTATGGAAAAACCCCCCATTAAATAAATGGGTAGTAAATTTTAAACCCACCTTTGGTAGGTGGGAAATGTAGCCCCCATTTAGATAGGTAAACAGCTCTTTGTAGGTAAATAGCTCCCCCCTGGGGTGGGTTGACAAGCCCCTGTAAGATTTGGCCCCTTTTTTATTTATATAGCCCCGTATAACTTATGGTCCCAGAAAAATTTATAGCCCCCGTATATACCCCCTATAGTAAAATGCCCCTTTTAAACCCCCTTTAATTCCCCCCTTTAAAAAAACTTCCCTTTATACACCCCTTTTTTGTATTGCCCCCTTTTTTTAAAGCCCCCTGAAGTATATACCCCCCTTATATAAAGGGCCCCTGTAGCCATGCCCCCTTTAAAGCCGGGGCCCCCCGAACCCAAACTTTAGCCAGTGTCCCCTGTACCCCCTGTAGCCATTGCCCCCTGAAGCCAGTGTCCCCTGAACCCCCGTAGCCAGAGTCCCCTGAACCAAGGGCCCCCTGAACCAGAGCCCCCCTAAATGCCATTTCCCCCCTGTACCCATGGCCCCCCCCCTGAAACCAAAGGGGCCCCCTGTGCCCCCTGTACCAGGGCCCCTTTAGCCATGTCCCCCTTGTACCCATTTCCCCCCCTTAAAGCCAGTTCCCCCCGTGGGCCAGGGGGCCCCCCCGTAGCCAGGGGCCCCTGTAGCCCCCTGAAAGCCAGGGGCCCCCCTGTGCCCCCGGGTAGCCAGGGGCCCCTGTAGCCAGGGTCCCCCCTGTAGCCAGTGCCCCCCCCTGTTGCCAGTGGCCCCCCTGTAGCCAGTTGGCCCCCCTGTAGCCCCCTGTACCCCAGTGTCCCCTGTACCCCCCTGCCCCCAAAGTCCCCTATCCCCCTTTCCTGAAGCCATGCCCCCTGTAGCCGGGGGGGCCCCCTGTACCCCCCGGGTACCATTTGCCCCCCTGTAGCCCCCTGTACCAAAGTGGCCCCGAAGCCCCCTGAAACCAGGGGCCCCCCGGGTAGCCCCCTGTAGCCCCCTGTAGCCCCCTGTAGCCATGGCCCCTGTAGCCAGTTGCTTTTGGGTAGCCCCCGAAAGCCAGGGGCCCCTGTAGCCCCTTTACCCAAAGGGGCCCCCCTGAAGCCCCTTGTACCAGGGGCCCCCTGTACCCCCCCTGTGGGCCAAGTGCCCCCTATGGCCCCCCTGTACCTTTGTCCCCTGTACCCGTTCCCCCCTGCGGAGCTCCCCGGGCCGAGGATATACAGCGGCCCCAGGGGTGAGGGTTCATCATCTCCTGCGCTGCTTAAAAAAAGGGGCGGCGGCCCCGACGGCCTCCTGCAGGTGTCCCCGCTCCCCGGGGACCCCCGCAGGGGCTGCCCGCCCACTGGGAAAAGGTGGGGGCCCTCCCCGGGGAGGGGCCCCCCCCAAGGGCCGGGGGGCCCCCCAGGGAAAAGCGCCTACCGGGCCCCAAGGGAAAAAGACGGCCCGTGTATGGAAAACGTCCTGAAAACGCGCAAACTCTAAAGCAAATTCGCGGCAAATCGGGGGCGGTGTAAACTGTATTTTACACCCGAAAACCCCAAAGCGGGGGGCCCCCAGACCCCGGTTTTCGCTCCGGGGGGGGGGGGAGGGGGGGGGGGTTTTAACCCCCCCCAAATTTAACGCGACGATCGGGCCCGCAAAAAATAAGAAAAAAACCGGGAGGAGATCTCCCTTTCCTGGGGTCTCGTCGGCGGCAGCACGCACGGTTTCCGGCACATCCGGCAGCTCCTCCCTCTGACAGACAGCACAAAAGGGCAGGAATCCCTTCCCGGGGTTGTTCGGGGGACGTCAGGGAGGGCCCGGCCTTTTCCCTGTGGGCATGCCCCGGGCCCATGGGTGACGACAGTTTCATAAAAAAACCAAAGCCCTAGCAAAAAGTTTAATGAAAACTGATTCCTATTGAATGAAGATCTAAAGATCTCTCATTAAAAATCCCCTAGGGGGGAAAAGGGAAAAAATAAAAATGTAAAAAAAGTAAAAAAAAGGTAAAAAAAAAGTGAAAAAAAATTTAAAAAAACAAACACGAAAAATTTAAATAAAAAAAGTACCCCCCGGCCCTTTTCCCCCCTTTAAAACAAACGCCAATTCCCCCCAAAAAGATCAAAAATAAATAAATACCCAAAAATTTTGGGAAACCCCCGCGTGTGTAACCACCTCCCCTATAAATTCTGAAAAGGCAAATTTAAAAACCCGAAACGGTAAACCCGTAAAAAAAAAAAAAAAAAAACAATAAACAGAATTAAGATTTTGGTTCACCCCCGCGCAAATAAAATGGAAAAAAAAAGCGATCAAAAACTCCTAGAAATCCCCAAATTTGTCCCAAATTTAAAAAGGGGCTTTTTCAACCCCCCAAAAAAAAAGTCCTAATACAGCTCTGAAATACGGAAAAAATAAAAAAGGTTTTGTTTCCCCAAAAGATAGCGAGCAAAAAAATTTGTTTTACAAAAAAAAAAACCCACTTTTTTTTTTTAAAACTTCAACAAAAAAAAAAAAAAAAACAAACTAAATAAATAGGGAAATCCAAAAAATCAGAGCGACCCAAAGAGAAAAGCTAATTTAATCTCGGATACTGCACGGGTGGGGCCCTTTTAAAAAAAAAAAATAAAAAAAAAAAAAACCTACTGGGAAATTGCAGTTTTTTTTCTTCACCCTGGCCACCAAAAAAAAATGGATTTAAAAAGGGGATCAAAAAACCCTTTGTCCCCCCAAAAATGATAAATAAAAAACGTCAACCCTCTCGAAAAAAACAAGTCCCTACCCAGCTCCACACAAAAAATTTTAAAAAAATTTAAATGGCTCCCCCCCAGAAAAATGGCAAATGAAAAAACGAATTTTCCGGTTTTGAATAAAAGTTTTTTTATTGTATAAAACAGTAAAAACCCAATAAAAAAAAAATAAAAATTTTTGGGAAACGTGTAATCTTTTGGACCTGCTGAGTAAAGAAACCCCAGTCATAAAACCCGAAACGGGTAAACCCAATAAAAAATAAAAAAAAAAAAACACTACCAAGATTGCTGTTTTTTGGTTAAAACCCCTTCTCAAAAAAACCCGTAAAAAAAAAAGGGGAAAAAAGGGCATAAAGCACCTCATAATGGTACAAATTTAACTTCAACTAAACCCCGCAAAAAACAAGCCCATACACAGCTCGGGCACACAGCAAAATAAAAAAGTTAGGGGCTGCAGAATGGGCCCAACAAAAAAGCATATTTTATTTTATAACGAAATTTTTAAATGTGTAAAAGGGAAAAAAACAGAAAAAAAATATATAAAATCTATTCATTTTAATTTTTTCCGACCCCCCTAATAAAAAGTTATTACATCATTTACACTGCACGCGAATGCTGTAAAATTGAAACTCAAAAAAAAATGGAAACCCAAAAATGCCCTTTTTTTTTTTTTCCCCCCCTTTTTTATTGCCCAAAGCTAAAAAAAAAAACTATGGAACAAAACCGTGCAATTCCAAAATGCACAGTACAAAAAAACCCCTAGATGAGTCCCCGAAGGGTGTTTTGGGAAAACCAAAAGGGCGACTTCTGGAAAGGTTTCCCCCTGTTCTGCCCACTTTGGGGGCTTGCAAATGCGACATGGCCCCACCCCAAATTCCAGCGTATCCAAAAGCCAAATAGGGTCCCCCTCCCTTTTAACGCCCTTTCCATGCCCCAAAAAGCATTTTTCACCCACAAGTAGGGGGATTGCCGGGAAATTTGGAAAAAAATTTGCTTTAACCCAAAATTTTTGGGTTCTTTTTTTCCCCGGATTTTCCTTTTAAATTTTTGAAAACATTTTAAAATAAAATTTTGCAGATTTTTTAGAAAAAAAATTTTTTTTAAATTTTCAAAGGGCCCTTTTGCTAAAAAAAAAATTTGAAACCCTGTGGGGCCTATAAAAGTCAAAAGCAAACCCCTGGGAAAAAAACTTTTTGGGGTTTTTAGTTTTTTTAAAATGCAGTTTTATTTAAAAGGGGGTTTATTAAAATTTTTTGCACACCCTTTGGGTGTTTCCCCCAAAACCCGAAAATGGGGGGCCTAAATAAAATCGTATTGAAAATGAGGGCCCCCCCGAGTATTTAGGTTTCTCCCTTTCCTATTTCTGGGGCTTAAAGGGGGGAGCCAAAAAATGAAATAGGGCCGCATAAGGGATATCTCTAAAAACGGCAACCTGGGGGGAAAATTTATATTAAGTTGTAATTTTCCCCAGTCAAAATTTACCGGGTTTTCCCTGAATAGTGGAAAAATATTGAAAATTCCCGGGAAAAAAAATTTTAATTTTTGAAATTTCACCTCCACTTTGCTTAATTTTCTGTGAAATATCTGAAGGTTATCAAACATCCAAAAAAGTGTTGTAAATACGTTAAGGGTTTTCCCATTTTTTCGATGGCCCTCACTTATGGGGGGTTTTCCAACATCTAGGCCCCCCCAAAACCACGTCAGAACGGAATTTTGGGCCCCCAAAAAAAAAAGTAAAATTGCCCAAAAAAACTTTTAAAATTTTGAGAAAATTAATACTAAATTTTTTAAGCCCCTAATGTCGTAAAAAAAAAAAAAAAACATTTAAAAAATTTATGCCAACCTATAATTGGGCAAATGGTAATGCTAGTTTTTAAACAAATTTTGTGGTGAATAATTAAACTGTCCCCTTTCCGCAGGGAAAATTTTTTCAAACTTTTCAAAATCGCAAAATTTTTTTAAATGTTTCCCTTGAAAAATTTTGGGTATTTTTTTTACAAACAAACAAGGGTTTTTTATGGATAAAAATTTCTTACTAACTTTAAAACACAAGTGTCACGAGAAAACAATCCGAATCACATAATAGGGAAAGGTTTTAAAAAGTTTTTTCTCACTTAAAAATTTACACATTTCAGGGTTTCAAAAATAAAGGGGTGTGGGCCCGGAAGGGGCAAAACAAGGGGGTCCCTTAAAAAGGGGTTTTTAAAAAAGGTAGGCAGATTGCAACAACCAATAAAGGGTTTTCCATTTTTCCCCATACAACTACAAAAAACTTATTTGACTTTTGCAAATCCAAAAAATAATTTTTTTAAAAAAAAAAAATAAGCATAGGGGGCACACATTTCAAGGGGAATAAACACATTTTATTCCAAAAAATCAATGGCACACTAAAAACTAAGCAAAACATAAAGGCATACAAAGGGAAATTTTTTTTAAAAAAGCATTACTGCTAAGGAATTGGGGGAAAACCTGGGGTTTCTTAGTTTCACAGTTTTTTATAAAAAAAAAGAACTAAACCCCGGGGCTGGAAAACCCCTTGACCGCAATTTTGGGAGGGTTAAACATTTTTGATCAAAACCCGTGAACCCAAAAATCCCAGGTTTTTCCCCCAATTCCTTTTCAGTAAAAGCTTTTTAAAAAAAATTCCCAAAATGCCTTTGAGGTTTTGCTTAGTTTTTATTGGTTTTCCCCTGATAATTTTTGGGAAAAGATTTTATGTTATTGGGGCCTTGCCAGTTGCACCTAGCCCTTAAAAGTTTTTTTTTCAAAACAAAAGCTTTTGGATGTGCAATTTAAAAAAAGTTTTTTGGTTTTTTTCAAATTTAAAAAAACCCAAAAGCTTTTTCTAACACTTTTTACAGTCCTTTTTCAAAAACAAAAAACCATCCAAACTATATATAGCTTAGAATAGAGGTAATTAGAAATTTTCACTTCTTAATTTTGTTAAAAAAAAGTTTTAAAGATTCTTTTGGGGTTTTTCTAAACCCCGGGGAAAGCGGGGAGTGTGGGCAAAGGGGGAGAGGCTTTTGAAAGGAAGGGGGATATTGGACAGCCCAGGAAGGTTTCTGTGACCTTGAACGAAAAAGATTTTTTTTTTCCAATTTTTTTGACCAGCAGGACCTCTAAAGGGAGGTAAAATTGTCCCCTTTTTTGTTTTTACAGTTTATTGAAAATCACTCGTGTCATTTTCCCCAAAACCCCGGCAAAACTTATCCCTATAACTTTTAAAAAATAGTTTTATTAAAGGGGTTGCGTCTGTTGCCACAAATGCTCATTTGTCGCAAATTTTTTTTTAAATTATTTATGAAATTCGTTGTGTCAGGTGGCGAAGCCCCGCCATATTTCCTTTAAAATTTTAAAAACTCTTATTGCAGCCTGCGTCGTTTGGCGCAAGAGCTTAGTTTACGAAAATTTGTTAACATTTTTTTATGTAAATTGCGCCTGTAGTCAGTTTGTGTGAAGGCCCCAATTAATCCTTAAAATATTTAAATACATTTTTGCTTCCGTGCGTCGGGTTTGCAAGGGGCTCAGCTGACGAAATTTGTTGACATTTTTATAGAAATTTTTGTTAGTCAGTTGTGAAAGGGGCTTCCTATTAATCCTTTTAACTTTTTAAATACCTTTGTATTCCTTTACGTTGGAAGGAGCAGAGAGCTATTGTACCAAATTGTGTTATACATATTTTATAGTAAATTGCCCTGTAGCCCATGGTCGAAGGCTCCCATTAAATCCATATAACTTTAAAAAATACTCTTTTTGCGTCCCTGCATCTTTTTGGGCAGAGGTTGTTGTACACAAATTGTTTAAAATATTTTATGAAATTGCCCCTTTTTAGTCAGTTTTTCAAAAGGCTGCCAATTAATCCATATAAATTTAAATACCTTATTGCATTCTGGGGCGCTGGTTGGTGCAGGGCTCAGTTTAATGCAGATTGTGTTAAAACTATTTTTTGAAATTGCACCTGAGTCATGGTGTAAAGGGGGCCCACCTATTAATCCATAAAAAATTTGAAATATTTCTATTTCACTTAGTGCGTCTCGTTGGTTTCTAATCGTGCATTTGTATAAGTTTGTTGAAAACTATCAATTGCAACCCCTACTGAGCAGTTGTAAATTTCATGGACTGAAAGGGAAAAACACGTTTGATTTTGTGTTCGGTTCTTCCCCCAACTGCATTTCACAGTATTTGATAGAAACAATTCTGTTTCTAATCCTAGTTGCTGTTAGAAAAAAAGGGATTTAAAAATACTGTGATTTGCCCTCTTCCAAAAAAAGAACTGTCAAAAAACTCTTCCATACCTTTTAAATTTTTTTATTTTTGAACATGGAGCGAAATGGAGGTGTAAGCTGGCAAAAAGGGGGGGTAGGACAGTAGGTTAAGGTCAAAAAAAAAAAAAAGGTGCGGTTCCAGTGCGGTGACAACACGCAAACCAGCGGACGCGGTTGCAGGCCGAAGGCCCGTCATTGAGGGGCTGTGCCCTGGGGATTCTCTGTAACGAACAGCTCGCCAACTTTTCTTTAGTGGTTAAGCAACCTACAACCCCGCAGTCTTTCCTTTCCTGTCCTCCCTTTCACGGCACAAAATGTCATCATCATTGTCCCGCATTCGTCCAACATGAACAAGGCAGCCCCAAAATTTCAAATTTATGTACCCACCACTGGGTAATCCAAATTTTTGAAGACCTCTTTGATACAAAATGCGTTTTGGGTCAGAAGGCATTTCAAAAGATCAAGAGGCCAAAGAGGACATATTGTCTGCTCTAGCCATGAGAGGAGGAAAGGAAGCCGGGCAATCGCAAAAATGCCTTCATGCCTGTTTTTGGGAGACCGCAGCCCCGGATGTAGAATTTTTTAGGCAGGAAATACCTGGTTGATAATGAAAGAAAATATGACGACATTTTGGGACCAACGTGGTCTTTTTTTGCAGAATTTGCATGGGAGCGCTCATCATGGACAGGAGGAAGATTGGGGGAAATTTTTCATACGGGTCCCCCCCCTCAAAAGAAAAAGGGTGGGTTTCCCCAAATCTGCTGAGTTATTTTTGCCAACCAGATCAGGGAAAACACGTTTCCGCTAAACGCCACTAAAAGGGCCCGGGTCTCTCAAGCCGGGGGTTTTCGATCAAACCCCCGATTCACCCGCGATGTCTATGCCCCCCTTGCCTAAAGCATCAGTTAGGGAAGAATCTAAGGGGTTTTAAACCACCACCAAAATGTCTTCAAAAGCAGCGAACAGATTGAAAATGGAGGGAAAAACTTGGGGAGAAAAAAGCGACCATCGGTGCCGGGATTCCAACCACTCTCACACTCTCTGTCTCCGCCTCCTTCTCCTCCACCACTTCCAAGACCAAGCGTTCCTCAGCTGCCTGTGTCTCACAGCGTCATGAGCAAGGATCAGGCTCTGCTTCAGCCTCCACTGTAGCCCAAGAACCACCACCACCGCCAGAGACCCATCCTACCCCTTCTCCTTGCCCAAGTTTGACCTGCATGCCTAACAGCGGCCAGTCTAGCAGCCAGCCTTCTGTCTACCAGGTTTGGGAGCAGAAGAAACACTTTAACCCAAACCATCCCAAAGCCAAAAGCCTGAATGTCGGCATTGCCAGGCTTTTGCCTTGGAAATGTTGCCTTTCCGTCTGGTGGACACAGATGGGTTCCGCCATGACATTGCCCATGCCTGCCCCCAATACCAGATGCCGGGCAGGCATTTCTTTTCCAGAAAAGCCGTCCCTGCCCTGGCCAGCCACATGTCATCTAAAATCTCAAGTGCGTTGTCTGCATCTGTGTCCGGCAAAGTCCATCTGACCACCGATACATGGACTAGTAAGCAGGGCCAGGGCCGCTACATCTCTGTGACAGCTCACTGGGTGAGCTTGGTGGGGGTCTCTGGTGGTGACGGTGGCTCTCAGGCTCGGCGCACGCTCTTCAAAACCGCAGGGATGGTGCAAGATTCTTTCCCCTAAGGTCCACTGGTAGCAGAAAAACCAGAAAAACCAGGCCGTGTTGAAATTAATCTGTATTGAAGACCGTCAACACAATGGTCAGGAGCTGTGGACGGCTCTTCGCAACAAGACCGAGCGCTGGCTGGGTGACAAGAATCTTGTGCCAGGCAAGGTGGTGTGCGATAACGGTCGAAATCTCCTTGTCACCCTTAAGATCGGTAGGTTGGAGCACATCCCTTGCCTGGCACACGTCATGAACCCCTTCTTTGTCCAGAAATTTCTAAAATTCCCCGGGGGTTGGACTGCCTGCGAGGAAGGCCGGGGGCCCTGAGCTCACACTTCCCTTTTCCCCACCACCCTGCATCTTTCCCCCTCCTGGGTTAAAAGGCGTCAGCTCAGCCTTTTCCGTCCACCCCCAACATTTTTGACATGGCAACACACTGGAATTCCACCCTCCATATGCCCCCAGCGATTGGGCAGCAACGCAATGCCTTTACACTACGAAGTGACACATGGCCTGACAACCCTCGGTGGGAACCTCGGGGTGTTGAGCCACCGAGAGTGGAGGCAGGTGAAAGAGCTCTGCACCCCCCTTGTGAGTTTTGAAGAAGCCACCAAAAGGGGTCAGTGGGGGAAAATGCCTTGCACATGAGCATTGGGGGTGATCTTATTCTGGAAAAAAAGTTTTGGGGAAAATCTGAAAACAGTAGGTCCCACCGCGAGAGGGGGGAAAACAAACAGTTTGCGACACAAAAAACCTTTCGCCTTCGAACCAGAAGACCCGACAGTTTAACAATTTTATCTTTTCCATTAGGCAGTGGTTCGGTCCGCGCGGTGCAAGGCGGCGCCTCAGCTCTCGGGGTACAGCTTTTTAGGAAATTCAGGCTGTTTAAGCTGGGCAGAGGAAGCAGAGGAGGTTTCCGGGACACCGGGACTTACCGGATGTCCCCTGCCTTGGAAAAGGGGTTGGCACGGATTTGAGGGGGAGAAGGAAAAATCAAGATCGTTTATTATGCCCTCGACCCAGAGGCTTTGGAAAAAAAAAGGCCCCAATCTACAGAGTGCTTGGATGCCCCTTTTCCCCAAATGATTCTCCAATAAGGCCATCAAAATGAACAACAGTTACTGGGGGGCCCCCCCCGATCCCGTTACAAAGCTAAATCGCACTTTTTTTTCCACCCACCCAAATTAAAAGAAAAATGGGGAATGGGAACCATGCGATTGATCAACTGGGAGACATCTTTTGCTTCTTCTGTTTTAAAGCCTTTTTTAACAATGTCACAAAATACAGCGTATTGAAAGGCCCCAAGTAGCTTAGTGGGCAGCAGCACCCCAAAGTTTTTGTGGCAGAAGCCAAATGGGTGACCTCTGGCAATCCTTATTACTACCCCCCCACCAAACAGTAATGCGGGCCACATCAAACACACAGAGCCCCCAGCTTAAAATCAGGGAAACGACTATCTGCGTCCTCAAACCGATTTTTTTGGGATATTTCCAGGCCCAATCGACTTCTGGGATCCAAAAAGGAATGAATGGCCGAGCTTGCGTACAGCCATAAGTTTTGTCCGCCCCAGCCCGCGCAATCACGGCACCTTAGCACAGCTGGAGGAAATCATTACGACAAACCATCTGGCTTTCCCCGTAATGTGGATCGTTGACTTTCATCAAAATTTTCAGGCAGGAAACTCATGATGTTGGGCCACAATTGCCGAGTTCACCGGATTAGTTGCCCGGGCTACTTTCCTTCCTCTTGAAACATTTTTTTTTTAAACTGATCATTTCTTACTCTTTTTTTATTTCCATTCCCCCCAAAAGGTAATTTTGCTGGGTTTTTTTGGGGGGGTTTAGGAGCTGTAAAAGAAAACCAATTGTTAGGTTTTCATGAAAAAAAAAAAAATTCCATTTACTCACTTCATACTGTCAATGGTTTTGGGTCATGGTCTGTGAGATACAGCTAAACAAGGGCCTTTGGAACAGAAATGGGGGATTTTAAATGGCATTTCCTCCTCACCCCAATTTTTTACAGTGGCTGAAAGGTCATTTTTTAAATTTTTTGGATCTGCTTGCGTGAAAACAGCTATTACACAGGGCCTATTCTAAAAAAAATTTGGTTTCTAACAAAATTGTTTTTTTCACAAAATTTTCAACAGTCCAAAGGGTCAAATTCTTGCTTAACTTCCCTTTCTGTACTCTGCTGCAGCCAAAATTTTTTTCGTTTGCGTGTCAAAGGGCATTTTTGCCATGTTAATAGTGACGGGCCCCAGCCCGGCTCTCCCCCGAACCCCCTGTAACCCCGGCCTCTAGCTAACCTCTGTTAATAGATGGAACACCAGCCTTGGGTCTCACCGCACCCCCTGTAACTCGGCCCTTCTAGTGAACCTGCTTTTTAATAGATGACAAACACCCCTTTGGGTCTCAATGCACCCCCCTGAACTCCGGGGCCCGCTAGCTGAACCTGCGTGATCCACGTTTACATCCCAAACCCGCCCTTGTTCAGTCATTTCCTTAAACCACTGACAGTAGAATGCGGGTTTTCAAACAGTCCTCATTGATCTACTGGGACATCGTTTCGTTTTCTTCACATTCTAATGTCACTTGGAACAATTACCAGTAGAAATGGCAATACCTCCCCGCCGCAGCAGTAGGGGAAAACTAAAAACTTTTGTTTTTAATATATTTAATTTTCATTGCGAAAAATTTCATGAGGTCCAAAAAGGGCCCCTGGCGGGTTTTTTGGGGGTCAGCGCGTTACAATTAAGGGATATTCTTTCCATTTCACTAAAATACTGCTTCAAATACTATTTTCTTCCGGCACTTTTTAATCTGGGGGTTCATGAGGTTTGAGGGTATGCTTTTTGGCAGGACAGGTATAGTCAATTTTCAGTTCCTAAAAATGTGGTTAAAGTTACTTTTTCTGGCATTTTTTTAATCTGTGGGTCACATTTTAAAAGGGTCATGCTGGCGGTCCAGGACAGGGATTTTTCAATGTCCAGTTCAACTAAAAAGGTGGTTCAAAGACTTTTTTCCTCCCCTTTTTTAAATCTGTGGGCTTTTTAATTTAAGGGTCTTTTCGGGGGTCCAGAAAGGGGAATATCAATGCCCTTTCAACAAAAAGGGGGTTCAAAGACTCCTTTTCCCGCATTTTTTTAAATCTGTGGGTAATTTTTTTTTAAGGGCATCTACTTTCCCGGGACAGGGAAGCCCAATGTCCAGTTAACTAAAATGATGGTTCAAATAATACTGCCTTCTGCACTTTTTAATTTTGTGGTTCATGCAGGTTTAAGGGTAATTTCTGGGGTACAGGGGGAGGGATAAAGAATAGTCCCGTCATTTTTTTCTGTGACTCTTGTTGCCTAATTTTAATGCTAAGATGTACCACTATCCGTTTGCTGTTTGGGTTTTTCACTTCTCCACCCCGTTTTTGTCAAGAAGAACTGTTTTCCTCCCCTTAACTTTTTAAAGGTCATCGATGTAATCTGTTATGACTTCGGC
Organism: Phyllomedusa bahiana; assembly: GCA_025379985.1. Taxonomy (NCBI): domain Eukaryota; kingdom Metazoa; phylum Chordata; class Amphibia; order Anura; family Hylidae; genus Phyllomedusa; species Phyllomedusa bahiana. Next base: position 4,326 of record JAODAL010067626.1, on the reverse strand, counting down.
ATGATAAATTTACGATATCGACTACGACTCGTAAATAGTTGATAAAAATCGCTCCTCACTACCCCCAGAAACTAATGGATTAAAGTTGGAGACATGCTTGGCCAGTCCAGCCACCTTTAAACCCTTAATTTTCCCTTTAAAACAAGGTCGTAGTGGTCTTTGGGGTCTGTTTGGGATCGTTTTCATGTTGGAATTCTGCACTGCGGCCCCAGTTTTCTGAAAGAAGGGATCATGCTTTGATTCGTATGTCACAGTTAAATGTTGGCTTTCATGGTTTCCCTCAATGAACTGTACCTCCTCACAGCCGGCAGCAGTCATGCAGCCCCAAACCATGACATTCCAACCACCATGCTTGACTGTAGGTAAAACACACTGGTCTTTGTATTCCTCAGCTGGTTGCCGCCAGACATATTACACTGAGCATGTGCACTCAACTTCTTTGGGTTGACCATGACGGGCCCTGTTTCTCAGTGGAACCTGTCTTGTAAAAATGCTGTATGGTCTTGGCCACTGTGCTGCACTCAGTTCAATGTGTTGGCAATCTTCTTATAGCCTAGGCCAAAGTTCATTTTGAGCAACAATTCTTTTTTCCAGATCCTCAGACAGTTATAAAGCCATGAGGTGCCATGTTGATCTTCCAGTGACCAGTGTCAGGGGGTGAGAGCATAACACCAAATGTAATACTTCTTATTTACACCTGGACCTTTTAAAAACTATCGAATAATAAGACACCATGAGGGGAAAAACGGAAAATTGAGCACATTTGTCTATTTTTACTTAGGGATTGTACTCAATTTTGTTGCCAGCGGTTTTTCATTTCTGATGGCTGTGTGTATTTTGAAAGCAAACCACATTTGTACTGTTTTTGCAAGCTGTACACTGACTGCTTTACATTGTATCAAAGTGTTAATATCTTACGTGTTGTCTCATGAAAAGATATAGTACAATGTTTAAAAAAATGTGAGGGATTAACTCACTTTTGTAAGTTACCGAATTTTTGGGAAAATTTGCCTATGTGGGAAAAAAAAAAACATAAAAAAAAATATCCAGAATTAAATACCTGTCAAAGTGTGCAGAAGGAAAAAAATAATTTTGCGATATATAGCGGATAACTGTATATCAGTCCCCCATGCATGCGATCAGAAGCCGGCTTTTGACAAAAAATTTTTCAAGATTATCTAAGTTTCTTCATCATGCATAATTTTAACAACTTACTGACACTTGACGTACAGATACCTCATAATACCGATAAGGAGTACCGAGCGGGCTTACTTGCTGAGCCAGGTTCTGGCTGCTAATTACAGCTGAAAACCCACTATTTAAAAAGCAGGAATAAAGAGCCAGCTCTGATCCTTCTGTTTAACCCTCTAGATGCCACGGCCATGACATCTAAATGAATAATGCATGTTGTTTCCCCCCCCGAATTGCCACGCTCCCCCCATGATGAAATTGTGGGGATGCTCAGTGGTTGCTATTACTGCTCCCCCTTACTTCCGTCTCCCATGTTGTTTTCTTTTAATTATCTTTTGATTCATAAGAAAGGAATGTCTATTTAAGATAATAAGTAATAATAAAAAAAATAATGACATGGGTTTTCCCCCAATTTTTTCAGAACTAACCAAGGTAAAACCAGCAGCCTGCAGGCTGAAACTATGAGGACGGGGAAAGGGCCATGAATTTTGGGCCTTTTCCCCCTGTAATGGGAGTCTATCAATACCTCCATTACTAACACTGGAAAAAAACTGTAAATAAAAACCCTTACCAAAACAACAAAAAAACTTTATTTAAATAAACACTTCCCTATAACATTCCCTTGTTGACCATTTAATTAAACAAAAATGGATCCAATGCTGGTCCGATATAGTCCCCAACAGTTCTGAACTTAGTTCAGAAGGCAAACCTAAAAAAATACAAAAACACTAAACAGTGTTCACTGGAAAGGTCCCAGGTAGTTTGGTAGGTAGGCAAGACCCCAGGTAACTAGGTAGTTAGGCCAGGCCCCAAGTAAGTAGGTATATAGGCTAAAGGTAGGAAGTTAGGGTCACAATAAGGTTGGGGAAATAGCCGGCTCAAAGTAGGTAAACAGATAGGCCCCAGGCAGGTAGGTAAATAGACAAGCCCCAAGTAAGTAGCAGGTAAGGCTCAACGTAGGTAGGTTTCAGGTAAGTAGGTAGACAGGCAATTTCCCCTGTAGATAGGCAGGCAAAGTAGATAGGTAGTCTCAAGGTAGGTTGATAGTCCTCAAGAAGTTAGGCCCTAGGTTGGTAAGTAGGTCCCAGGTAGCTTAGGTAGGCCCGATGTAGGTAGGTGGGTAAGCCCAAGTGCCCAAGTTGGTAGCCCCCAAGAAGGTAGGCAGTCCCCAGGGGGGTAGTTTGATAAGCCCCAGGTAGGTTAAGTAGGCCCTATGTAGGTAGGTACTTCCGTATATGTTAGTTCCCATAAAGGTTGGTAGGTCGCATGTAGGTAGGTGGGTAGGCCCAGGTAGGAAGTCCCCAAGTAGTTGCGAAGGCCCTAGGTAGATAAGTAGGTAGGTTTGTAGGGCTGCTATTAGTAAAATAAATATTAAACTCACCTCTCACTGTTCATCGTCGATGAGCCCGAAGCGGGCTTCCTGTCAGTAAAGCCCAGTGCAGGTGGTGCAATTATATGATCTTATCATGTCAGGATGCACAGCTGATGACTGGTAGGCCTAATGCCCAAGATCCAAAGCTTTAGGTCTACTAGACTAAATGGCTGGGCAAGGGAAATGGTTGCCAAAGGATTTGTCTGTTCATCTTAAACACGCAAACAGTTAATTAAGTAGGCCATTCCCCAGGATTAAGGTTAGCATCACTATTACCATTTATTTAAAGTGCCTTTAGTTCCAGGGCACTGTACTTTCGAGGGGGTTTATATATATTGTAAGATGGCAGCCGGAAGAGTCTGCAATGGTGTATATATTCCGCCAGGGTTCAGCATGCACCATGATGAATGGATGGCAAGCGACTTCAAAGAAAAGGGAAATCCCCATGGTCCCGCCACTGGTAGGTGCAGTTTACGTTGTCACCAAGGTACTGGCCTTGGTGAGGTAGGAGCCATTGTTTTGTTGTCAGCTGCGATATGTAGATGGCACATGTTTAACAGCTAGCAAGCTGTTAGAAAACAGCTTACTCTGGACGGCTCTTACCGAGCAGTCAAAGTTTTGGGGGTGGGTGACTGCTCCCCTCCCCCAGGATCCAGTCCACAGTTGGGCTGCCTCATATAAGTCAGCTAGTCAGCTGACTAGGGTGGGCTGTTACCCAAGGCAAAAGAAGTTTTGACCTGAGGGGTTTTGGGGACTGGAGACGGCAAGATCTCCCATACAGCCACGGCTGATTTTTAAGGCATAGTGAGGACAACTATTACCTTTGTATTAGCCAGCGCTCAGAACGACAGGAGTTTGTTTCATTTGTTTTGTTTTTTACGTTTTCAATTGTTCCCTGTCTTTCTTGAAGTGTGCCAATAAAATACGGAGCAACCGTATTTGGGCTACCACCTGTCTGAGTCTCGTTCAACTGGGACTTTTGCTACGATCCCAGAGCGCCTGCGGCTCACAATATATATAAATATATATAATATATAAAATATATATATAAAATATATAAAAAAACATGTTTAAACAAAGTACAGTGACAACACTAAATAACTGGTACAGAAGGAGAGAGGAACCCACCCACGAAGGTTTACAATCTACAAGGAAAGAAACAGAAGGTCAGGGTCAGACATGCTTGTGGGGTTCAGACATGCTTGTGGGGCGGTGTAGAGAGCTGAGACGAAGGTCCTCTGAGAAGCAGAGATTGTGTGAGGGGAGTTACCTAAAAATTAGGGCAGAGATGTATGGGGGTGATGGTTATGAGGAGTCTTGTAGGTCATGGTTAGTAACTTGAACTGAATTCACTGGGTAATGGGTAGCCAGTGAAGGGATTGGCAGGATGAGAGGCAGAGTAAAAGTAAGGAGATGGGCAACAGAGTTGAAGATTGTTTGAAGGGGAGCAAGAGTGCTAAAAGGGGAGGGGCCCTAAAAAAGGATGTTGCAGTAGTCAAAGCAGAGAAGACAAAGGCAAAGAACTAAACATTTTTGTATTAAGGAATGAGCAGACACATGATATATTTTTCAGGTTGAGGCAGCAGGCAGAGATGAGTGCTTAGATGTGTGATTTGAAAGATAGGGAAAATCAAAGGTTATCCCAAGGAAGTGGATGTCGAAGTGAAGAGCCATTGACAATGATAGATAAATTAAGTGTGGATAGAGTGAGAATGGTGGGGAAAGATAAATTCATTTTCTACAAGGTAATTTGGGGGGGGGAG
>JAODAL010067625.1:0-17210 GCA_025379985.1 Phyllomedusa bahiana | reverse complement strand
TTTTTCCCTCCAACTGATCCTCGCTTTAAAGGGGCCTCAAAATAAAACAACAGTTCTGGGGGGCCCACCCTCCTGGACCCCCAAATAGAAAAAAAAAAATTTAGCACTTTCCCTTTCCCCCCCCACCCAAATGAGAGTAAAAATTTTGAAAGGGAAAATGGAGCCTTGCTGATTGATCAATTGCGCCCTGTTTTCAGGGTTCCCCAAATGCCCGGGTTTTGGATAACAAAATCAGCAGGGGACAGCATTTAGAGTGCCAAAGTCCTTAGGGGCCCAGCAGCAGGGAAAGGGTTTGGCGGGAACCCTTTAATGGGTGCCTTTTAAAAATCTTTTTTTTTCCACCTCACCAAGAATGCAAGCAGGGACACATCCAAAACACAGGGACCAGTTTAAAGTTTCATGGGTTGAACGTTATTTCGCCCTAAATCCCGAGGTTTTTTTAATGTTTTCCCCGGCCCCCAATGGGAATTCGGGTTTATTAAAAAGGGACAAAGGGGCCCCGAGCTCGCTCGCCACCCTTAGAGGTGTTGCCCTCCCCGGGGCTGCAGCGTCATATCTGGCGGCCCTTCTGCAAAAGCTGGAGGGGGTCATTACATACAAAGCACCCGGCTTTCCCCCCGATAGTGTTGTTTTTTTAAATTTTCCCCTTCAAATGAATCAGGAATGGTTCTCTGATGATTTTGTGGCCCCAATTGCCGGGGGTCACCGATTATTTCCCCGGTTTAAATTCACATTCCTTTTTCCAAAAGAAATGGTCCTCTTGAAAAAAACTTTTTTTAAAAAAATGATTTTTTCTTATGAAATTTTTTATTCTTTTTTTTCCCCAAAACAGTTCATTTTGTGGTTTTGTTTTGTGAGGGATTTGGAAAAAGCCCGAAAGGGTTTTCCATGCAACACCGTATTCCTTTACCCCACTTTATCTTTAGATGTTTTTCGCATTGAAAAAGGGTTTTTTGGGGGTCTGTTGCTGTGAGATCCCAGCTTTTAAATTATGGCCCTTTTGGGAACGAAATGTGGTTTTTAAAGTGGCATTTCTCCCTCACAATTTTTAACAGTGGTTTTGAGAAGCCCTTTTTTTAAAAATTTTTTTGGGTCTTGCTGCTTTGAAATGCACCCAATCCCTTAAGGTCCTATTATAAAAAAATGTTGTTTCTAACGGACATTTGTTCTTACAATTTTTCCCAAATTTGGCTAAAGGGTTTCATGCTTTGGGAATTTTTTGGGGAAAGCATTTTGCTGGGGGACTGCAGCTAAAAACTACAGGCCCCAATTATAAAAAAAATGTTGTTGAAACAAGCCCATTTGTTTTCCAATTTTTAAAAAAAGGGGTTTCATGGGTCATGTTTTAAATTTTTGGGGGTTTTTGCTGTAAAATGAAAGCTTTTACTAAAAGGGCCTATTAAAAAAAATTTTTGTTTCAAACAGACATTTGTTATTCACAATTGTCAAGAGGGGTAAGGGGGGTGGTGCTGTCGGGAAAACGGGGAATAGGTGGGGCACTTTTTTTGGGCCCCAAATTTTTGAAAATATTTTTTTTGGGAAAGGGGGGGGAATCTTTAAACATAGCTATCAATCCCTGTATTGAGACAACCCATTTAATACAAATAAAAAAGAGAAGCAGATATGGTGGGATTCCATCCTATTTTAAAAATGTGTTTTCTAGAATTAAACTACTAAAAAACTTGCATGTACAAAATAGCTGGTAAAAAAAATTCATCTGAATTGTACAAAAGAGGGACAGGAAAACTTGACCAGATGTAGGTTATTCAGAGGACATGGGTATGGACACGGACAGAAAAACAAAGTACAGAGACAATTTCCTCCGGGAACCGTTGAGTAAAATGAGAAAAAGAATGCCAAGAAAAAGGGCACCTGGGTGGAACAGGAGCGTTAACCACCATATTTTCAAGTGAAGCTAAATTTGGTCCGCACTCATACGGAGGGGCAAGTGCTACCCAGGACAGGGACAGTATATGTCCATTTCAACTAAAATGGTGGTTGAAAGACTCCTTTTTCCGGCACTTTTTTAATCTGGGGTCATACAGGTTTGGGGCTCATGCTGTGGCCCAGGACAGGTATAGTCAATGTCCAGTGAAACTAAAATGGGGGTTGAAAGACTCCTTTTTCCGGCACTTTTTAATCTGGGGTCATGCAGGTTTGGGGCTCATGCTGCGTTCCAGGACAGGGATATTCAATGTCCAGTTCAAGTAAAATGATGGTTCAAATCATACTGCCTTCTGGCACTTTTTAATTTGGGGGTTTCATGCAGGTTTTTGCTGTTGTGCAAGACAGGGATAGTGAAAGGGTCTGTGACTTTTTTTCTGTGACTTTTATAACCTAATTGTGTTGCCAAGATGTACCACGTATCCATTTGACTGTTGTGGATGTATTCCAGCTTCTCCAGCCTGTTTGGGTGTATAAAGGGAAGGTGTTGTTGTTTCTCCCATAGACTTTAATGGTCATCGATCAAAATCTATTTATCGACCATCGACTATCTTGTCGATGGTGGTCGACTATCGACCATCGACCGATGTCGATGGCCAACGTAGTCGCTCAACACTAGTAATCATCAGTTCATCCCTGTGAATGCACTTGTTCTTTAGTTTTTCATTTCGGGATTGAGGAAATAAAATCTTAGCATGACTAATATTTGAGAGGATACTGAACTGTCCTGTTTTGATTATATTCATATTGTAATAATAAGAACATACTGGAAGCTTATCATGTTTGGAATTACTAATAAAAAAAATTGTGTGTAGAATAATTATGAGGTTGTTGCTTGTAAAAAAGCAAAGCATTTCTATTTTTTGAAATAAAAAGAATATACATTTTTTGTATATTATATTTAGGATGATGTTTGCCAAAGCTTGTGGAAGTTTGACCTAGTCCAAGTCTTAATAAATTTCTCTGTCCAAGCTTTTTGTAGCCTTAGAAATCATGGCAAATGGAAATATTAGTGGTTGCTTATATCATAAACCATTCTATGTGGTGTGAGAAATAAGATGTAAAAATACACTGCTAAAACAATACTACAAACAAGAGTTATCAAAGAAAAAGCTCATATCCAGAGTAATCGCTTTTGTAAAAGCACAGAGCAGCTAGATGGGCTAAGAGTGACTCAATACTGTCCTAATAGGTTGTCATAGGTACTGGAGCCATGTTGACTGCATTCAGGGCCACCATACAGGGGGTACTCCTGTACGGGGCATGGTGAAATAAGGGGGCCTGCTGCATTATAAACTGGCACACGGTGCTGGGGGAGGAGGGGACCCCCACACACAGCTGGGGAAGGAGAGGGCCTCTCCACACACACGGCTGGGGGAATGAAGGGTCCCCCCCACACACACTCACACAAGGGGAGGAGGAGGAGGGCCCCCCCACCCGTCTACCTACCTCTCCGGCTGCCCAGCTACCTATCTTCCTGGCTACCTGGCTATCTAACTCCCTGGCTACAAGCTACCTGGCTACCTACCTCTCTGGCTACAAGCTACCTGGCTACCTACCTCTCTGGCTACCAGCTACTTGGCTACCTACCTACCTGGCTACCTGGCTATCTACCTCCCTGGCTACAAGCTATCTGGCTACCTACCTCCCTGGCTACAAGCTACCTGGCTATATACCTCTCTGGCTACCAGCTACTTGGCTACCTACCTACCTACCTGGCTACAAGCTACCTACCTCTCTGGCTACCAGCTACTTGGCTACCTACCTGGCTACCAGCTACCTGGCTACCTACCTCCTTGGCTGCCTGGCTACCTACCTCCCTGGCTACTTACCCCCCTTGCTGCCCGGCTACCTACCTCCCTGGCTACCCAGCTTCCTACTACCCCACTGGCTACCTGGCTACATACCTACCTATGGGGGGTACCCTTGCTTGCTTTCTATCCGGTTACCTACCTATGGGGGGCCCACTACCTATTTATGTATGGGTGGGGGCTATATACCTAATTACCAGGGCACAAAGAGGGTAATTATTACCATTTGGGGCACTATGGATGGGGAGTTTGTATACAGGGGGGTGGACACAGGTAGGAAGATGATAAAAAAAAAGTGAGGCGTCTCAGGTGTTTGTGTTGTGAATTCTGCAGGGACGAGTGGTGGCCAGGAGAAGACATCATGGTGGCCTGGACCGGATGGAGAAGAAAAGGGAACATGAATGACTCATCAGACAAGACATCAACTGTAAGTCACTAAATGCAACTGCACTGTGTGCACTAGTATTTACCACTATATGGTCACTGTATGGCAGTAATATTGGTCTCATTGTAATGAAATATATTCAATGACCATATGATGCTATTATTCAGCAATTGCATTTTTTTTTGCTGGGGGCTGGGCATTGGGGTTGCTGGGGGATTTGCAGGGGGGCCCAGACGCTTCAGCTGTATGGGGCCTGGAAATTTCTGTTGACGGCCCTGACTGCATCCCACAGCTGCTGTAGGTTGCATGGGAAGAATCCATGAATTAAACATGATGATCGAGATGGTCCTGCAGATGCTCAATTGGGTTCAAGTACAGGAAATTAAGGGGCCAAGGTTGAACTTGGAAATCTTGGTTATGCTTCTCCAACTAATGTCAGATAATTTTTAGCTGTGTGACAAATTGCATTGTCTTGCTGGAAGATTCCATTCACTCAAGGTAAGACGATTAGCACGTATGGGTATACGTGATCTACAAGGATCGATTCATGCCAAAATAAGTTGTGAATGCCTTCAACACGGTTGAATGGGCCCAGAGCATGCCACTGCCACTTCATTAGCAGAGGTGCAGTGACCATTCATCTACGCATGTCTGACTCATTTTGGTAATAAACTTGTCAGTCCGCCCTCATACTCTTTCACAGCCGGTGTTCACTTCTCACATCAATGGCACGTGGTTCTTTGCAGTTTCCATGTCACTTATTTATGATGGTGCCATTTTCCCAATCATGATACACATTTACCACAGCAGCACTGAACAGTTCATGACTGTGCAGATTCAGAAATACTACAGCCCTTGACCCAAAAGTCGAATATCTCAATTTTCAACTCTCTGATAAATTGGACCTTTTACCAGTGACAATAGCAAGAGATATGTGTGCAGACAGTCAATGGCGCAATTTATATACCCACTAAGCCAGCACACAACATATGGTTTCCGTCATGAGCTATGTACTACTGATAATAGGAAGTGGTCATAATAATGTGAAAAACTGTGCATATTTATTGTTTTAATTTTTCCAACTAAAAATTAAAGGAGAGGGACCCTACCCTTTGCCATGCACAAGGCCATACACCAATGTTGATCTGCTGCCTTTAAAAGGGCACAAAAAAAATAAAATTTTTAAGTTTAAAAATTGGGGGGAAAATTTTTTTTTCCCAAAACCATGTTTTTCTTATTAAGCAAAACCCCAAAAAAATTATTTTATGCTTTTACCCTTTTTTAAAAAAAGGAAAAGGGAAAAACCCAACAAAAAAGCCCATTTTTCCAAAAAAAATTTTTTGGGGGTGAATTTTGGGAAAGCCCCAAAAAAATTTGCTTTGGCCCATTAAAAAATTTGGGGGGGGCCCTTAAACAAACCTTAAAAGAATAATTTTAAACCTTTCCCGGGAACATCCCCTTTTAAAAAAGGGAACTTTTTCCCCCTTTAAAAAAATTTGGGATAAAAACCCCCCTTTAAATAGGGGACATTTCCCTTTTTCCCACAGGCATAATTTTTGGTTTCCCAAAAAATTTCTCTGGAAAATTTAAAAAAAATTTATAAAATAAACTTTTTTCCCCCTTAAAATTTTTTTCCTTTTCCAGTCCTTTAAACAAAACCAAAAAAGGGAATTTTTTAAAAAGGTTAAAATAAAAGAAAAATACTTTTTAAAAAAAATTTTTCGAATTTTTTGTTTTAATTAATTAAAACCCAATTAAGTTTTGAGGCCCTCGCTTGGGGCTACAAACATCGGGCCCATGGTTCCGAAAAAGCCCGCCCAAATTATGGGGAAAAGGGGGAGGGTTTGCTGTAATGATCCCCCGGAAAACCCTTAAATTGGGGAGAGCCATTTTCAAAACACCCCCAAAAGGGTGGGAAGCTGGAATTTTTAATCCAAAATTTGGATACGTGCCAAACAGGGGTTGGGGGAACACATTACAAAAAGGGCAAGAAAAAAAAAATTCACGACCATTCAACGGTCCGGGGTTTGGGACCCAGCATTTTAAACCTTGGGGATTAAAATTAAAAATTTTGCCAAAAGGAAAATTATTTAACCATCTTTTCTTGGAAACCCGGGCCCCTTAGGGATTTCCCCTGCCCCTGAGAAAGTTAAACCCCCAACAGGGGGAATAAACCCAGATTAAAAATTTTCCCGGAAAAATTAAGGTTTCCCCTTTCCCCAAACCCTTTTAGTTTAAACTGCGAATTATTGTTTTTCCCGGGATCCAGGGGGGGCCCCAAAACTGGCTTTTTGGACCCCCTTAAAATCCCGGAAAAAGTATTCTTTTAAAAACCCACCAAAAGTTTTCCAGGGGAAATAGGACTTTTTTTCCCGCCCCTGGGCCAGGGCTTTACCCCCCAAAACGGGATCCCCAAATTTACCCGTCCGGAAACCCCCAAAAAAAATGGAACCACTTTTGGGGGGTTTTTAAAAGGAATTAATTATCCCTTCCCTTGGGGGAACCCAACTGGCCCCAAAACCCCCCCTGCTTTCCCCAGTTTAAAATGGGAAAAAGGAGTCCTTTTCCCCCCCAACCAGGGTGGACCCCAAAACCCTGCCAAATTTGAAGACCGTTTAAAATTGGGAAACTGTCGGGCCTTTTTGGATTGCCGGAGAGAAAGGCTCCGTGTCCCATCTTGTCTGTCTCCTCCTCCGTCGCTGGGGGCCTGTTTTTTTCAGAGTGTCCAAAAAATCGTTCCAAACTAAATCCCCCAAAAATGCTATGCGGGCAAGGGCTTTGTCCGCCTGACCTTTTTTGGTGGCTTCTTAAAAAACTGGAAAGGATGGTGCAGACCCTCTTTAAACCCTGCCCCCCACTCTCGGGGCTCAACACCCCGAGGCCCCCGAAACCGCTGTTGTGGGAGGCATGGCCCACTTCGTATTGCGTAATGGCATTGCGCTGCTGCCACTATCGCTGTTGCATGTGTAGGGGGGAATTAGCGGGTTGACCTTCAAAAAATTTAGACGGGTTAAAGGGGAGGCCGAGCTGACGCTCCCAACCAGCCGCGGGAACAAGCGGGGTTTGGGCGAACGGGGGAAGTCCCGAATTTTAAAATTCGACCCTTCCTCACAGGCAGTCCCGGGGTAGCTTTTTGGGAAATTTCTGGACGACAAGGTTCATGACATGTGCCACCCTAAGGGATTGCCCCCGGGCCAACCCCCGGATCTTGGGGGGGCCAAAATTTTTTGCCCTTATGCCCCCACCTTGCCGGGCACGGGGGTTTTCCTTGGCCCCCAGCCAAACCCGGGTCTCTTTGGGAGAGTTTACTACCATGTGTCGGGGGGCCCAGAGGGATTTTTTTCTGGCCCACAGTTGCGACAACGGTTTTAAAAAAAATTTTAGATGCCCAAGTGGTGGCCGGGGCAGGGACGGCTTTTTTTGGAAAAAGAAATGCTTGCCTCGGCATCTGGTTTTTGGGGGCAGGAAAGGGGGCCATAAACGTGGGGGGAAACCCATCTGTTTCCACCAGACGGAAAAGGCCCCCCAATTTCCCAAAGGGCCCAAAAAAGCCGGCCCCAAGGGCCGACTTTCCCGCTTTTGGCTTTGGGAGGGTTTTTTTTTTAAATTTTTTTTCTTCGCTCCCAAAACCGGGGAAGACAAAAGGGGCTGGCTGCTGGGCTGGCCCTGTAGGGCCTTTGAAAGGCCCATCAAACTGGGGGGAAGGGAAAAGGGGGGTTAGGATGGGCCCTCTGGGGGGTGTGGTGGGTACCGGGGGGACGGTGGAGGCTGAAGCGGAGGTTTATCCTGTAAGGGAAACTCTGAGAGCCCATGGGCACTGGGAACGCTTGGTGGTGGCGGGGGAGGAGGGGGAACAGAGGGTGGGGACGTGGTTGGAGGCCCGGCGTGGGTTTCCGGGCCCTTTTTTGGGCCAAGTGTTCCCTCCATTTAAAACTCATGCTTTCCGCTGCTTGTGACTAAACATGTTGGGGGGGGGTTAAAAACCCTAAGGTTCTTGCCTCTACTTATCCCGTTTACGGAAAAGGGGGCATATGACATCGCCGGGTGAAAAAAGGGTTTTGCTCAAAAAAGGGCCCCAAAGGCTTGAGGGGTTTCCTTTGGACCTTTTTGAGCGGGGGTTAAAGGGGGAGGAGCGGGGGTTTGGCCGGGACCGTGGCTGGGGGGAATATAAAAGGGGAAATTTCGGGCAACCCCCCAATCCCCCCTTTTTTGAGGCGGAACCCAAAGGACACTACCCCATCGTTTTTCCTCCTTTTTTAGTGATAAAGGGCGCTGAAAAGAAAAAATTTCTCCCTGAAAAGACCACTTTGGATCCGAAATGTCGTCTTCATCATCATCATAAAAACACAGGTAAATTTCGTGGGCCCCTGACTTTTTTGCATCCAGGGCTGCGGGCTCAAGAAAAAGTGGGACTGAAAAAGGCCCTTTGCCACCCCCCCGGGTTTTTTCCCGATTGCCCGGGGTTCCTTTTTCCCCCTTTCTGAGGGGCACAGTAACTGGGGTCAGGCGAAAAATTTAATTTTTCCTCTTGATTTTTTAAAATTTCCCTTCTGAACCCCAAAACCGCATTTTGTCATAAAAGAGGTCTTCGAAAAGGGATTACCCCACAGTGGGGGGTTACACGATTTTTGATTTTTGGGCCCGGTTCATTTTGGGACGGTGGGTTGATGCGGGTTTGACCAAATTTTCCCCGGGGAATGGGGGGACAAGGAGTAAGATTTGCTGGATGAAAGGTTTTGCCTTTAACCACTGAAAAACAGATTGGGGGACCCCTGTTCTTTAAATGAGTTTCACAGGGCCCTAAACCCAGGTTTGACGGGGCCTGACGGTCCAAAAAACTGAGGGGGTTACCGCTGGCATGCGTTTTTTGTCCCAGCACTGGAAGGAGCCCCCTTTCTCTCGAAATTTCCTCCATGTCCACCCCCCTCTTTCTCGCTTCCCACCTGAATTTGTTTCCGGGTTAGAAAATAAAAATTTGAGAAGGGTTGGGAAAGAGTTTTGGGAAAAGCCCCTTTTTTAAAAAAGACGGCAAATCCCAGCTATTCTCAAACCCCTTTAAAAATCAAAAAAAAAAGTTCTGGATTAAATTTAAATGAAAAAGTAAATCTTCCAAAAAGCTTGCCGACCAAAAGTGAAAAAAACAAAAAAACAAAAATTTTTTTTGGCCCTTTAAAGGGGCAAATTTTAAATTAAATTTAAAAAAAGTGTTTTAAAGGGGTATAAAGGTTTTAATAAAAAAGGTATTTTTTGGCACCTTCAATTCACCTGGGGTGATTACAAAATTGCGGGGAATTCAAATTTAACGAAAAAGAAATTCTATAAAAACCAAAGCGGGCCGGGCCCCAAAAAGGGAAAAAAAAACGAAATTCTGAAAGAAATTTCGGATAAAAAAAGGTATTTTTGGAAACCTTTAAATTTCACCTTTTGGTGACAAAAAATTTGCTTTATTCACATTTAAGTGAAAAGGGGCCTAAAAGAACAAAGTTAGTGGCCCCAAAAGGGGGAAAAAAACACTTTATCTGTAATGTATTGGGGATAAAAAAAGGGTTTAATTTTTTGGCCCCTATAAAATTACCTGGTGGTGACTACAAAATTGCGGGGATTAAAATTTAACTCCCAAAAAGTAGATCTACAACAAAGCTGGCCTGCCCCAAAGTGAAAAAACACGTATTTTTAAAAATTTTATTGGGTTTTAATAAAAGGTTTTTTTGGCATTTTTTCCCAATTCACCTTGGTGACTAAAAAAATTTGCGTATTCACTTTTAAATGAAAAGGTCCCTTTTCAAAACAAAGCTGGTGCCCAAAAAGTGAAAAAAACACGTACTGTAAGGGTACCCGGAAAAAAAAAAGGGTATTTTTTGGCCCCTTTATCAATTAACCTGGGGGTTACTACAAAATTGCGGTATTAAAATTTAACTCCCAAAGTAGCAAATCAAAAAAAGCGGGCCCTGCCCCCAAAGTGAAAAAAAAAAGAAATCAAAATGTATTGGATAAAAAAAAAGGTATTTTTGGCACCTTAAATTTCACCCTTTGTGGTAATACAAAATTCCCTTTTTCCTTTTTTAACTGCAAATTTAGTTCATCAACAAAGCGGCCTGCGCCAAAAAGTGAAAAAAAAATTTTTTTTTTTTTTTTTCTGAAATGTTTTTTCGGGATAAAAAAATTTAATTTTTTGGCACCTTTCAATTAAACGGGTGGTGACTACAAAATTGCTGTATTAAAAATTTTAATTGAAAAGGGTTAAATTAAAAAAAGGCTGGGTGCGCCAAAGTAAAAAAAACCCGAAATTGAAATGTATTCGGATAAAAAAAAGGTATTTTTGGCCCCCTTTTCCCAATTAAATTTTGGGGTGCCCTACAAAATTGCTTATTAAAATTTTTAAAATTGAAAAGGGTATTATTAACAAAGTTTGGTTGCGAAAATTTGGGAAAAAAAAACTTATATGAAAGGGTTATTCGGATAAAAAAAGGGTTTTTTTTTGGGCCCCTTTTAAATTTCCCTTTTTTGGTGGTGACTAAAAAAATTGCGGGTTTTCCAAATTTTTAAATGAAAAGTGCCAAATAACAAAGTTTGGTGCCCAAAGTAAAAAAACCCACTTATTTTAAATTTATTTGGGATAAAAAAAGGTTTTTTTTTGGCACCTTTAAATTTAAACCTGTGGGGGGACAAAAAAAAATTTGTTGTATTAAAATTTAAAGTGCGGGGTCCCCTCAAGGGAACCCAAAGCTTTTAGTGCGCCAAAGGAAAAAACACTTTATCTGTAATGTATTCGGAAAAAAAAAAAGGAAATTTTTTTTGGCCCCAAATCAATTCACCTTGGTGATACAAAAATTGCTGTATTCACTTTTTAACGCAAAGTAAATCAAAACAAAGCTGGCCTCCCAAAATTTAAAAACCGTTTCTAAAAATTATTCGGTTAAAAAAAAGGTTTTTTTTGGGCACCTTTAAATTTAACCTGTGGTACTAAAAAAATTTGCTGTTTTTCAAATTTAACTGCAAATTTTTAAAAAAAATATCAAAAAAAAGGGGCCTGCCCCAAAAGTAAAAAAACACGATCAAAATTATTCGGATAAAAAAAAGGTTTTTTTTGGCCCCTTTCCCAAATTCACCTGTGGTGCCCTACAAAATTGGGGTATTTCAAAATTTTAAGTGAAAGGTGCCCCCCCAATGAACAAAGCTGTGTGCCCCAAAGGGTGAAAAAAACACGTATTGTTTTTGTTTTTCGGATAAAAAAAGGGTTTTTTTTGGGTACCTATAAATTTCCCTGTTTTTTGACTACAAAATTGCGGGTATTAAAATTTAAGTGCAAGGTGCCTCAATGAACAAAGCTGTACTGGGGCCAAAAAGTAAAAAAAAAACACATACTAAAAATTTTTATTGGGTGAAAAAAAAGGGTTTTTTGGCCCCCACAACCTGTGCTGACTAAAAAAATTCCCTGGGTTTTTAATTTAACGAAAAGGGGGCAATACCCAAAAAAAGCTGGAATGGGCAAAATTGAAAAAAAAACCCCTATTGAAATGTATACTGAAAAATTAAAGTGGAGGGTTTTTCACCTAACAAAGAGACCTTTCATTACTAGAAAAAGGGGTGTATCCTAATATAAATTCCGGCCCGCCCAAAATCCCGGAAATATTTTTAAAAGAAAAATGTTAATTTTAAAAAAACTATTCAGTGCAATGTCTAAACCCAAGACTTGGGGAACTTTATCCCGTATTCTTTATAGACTTGTCTTTTGTTTGCCCGCCGGGGGCCCCCCCCCCCCCCCGCTCCCCCAGGGCTTTACAGCGGTAGATGTTCCCCTTTTAAAAATTTTCTTTCCTAAACTTTCAAAAAAAAACTTCCCAAACTCTGATCTAACTAAGTTTGTAAAGGGTCACAGCTAACAGTATGCTTTCTCTGTGAAGAAATAAAAATAAATTTTGAAAAGCTGTTTGGAAACAGGCAGAGGGGCCGTCCTACGCTATGAATTTCTGAGAGGGGCATGATATGAACAGGAAGGGGGTGTTTTTATGTAAAAAGAGGGGCAGTGATTTTTCCAGCCCCAAACCCCAACCCTACACCTCCCAGTATTTACGTCGCACACACATACACCCCGCTCTATTTTTTGCGTTTTAAATTCCCCGCGAAAAAATAATTGCCAATTTTTCCAAAAAAGCTACAAAAAGTTAAAAAAAAGGGCATTTTTTAAAATTTTTTAAAACAAAGAAAATTGAAAAATGTAATATTTTTTAAATTTTTAATTTTTTTGTTTTTATTTTGTGAAAATCAATTTTGATTAGAATTTTTTACTATTTTTCTATTTTTTTATTTTACCCAAAATATTTTTAAATTTATTTTTAAAACTGGTAAAATCCCCCATAAACATTCGTACACTGAAAATTTAAAACCTAAATTTTTTTAGTACATTTCCAATTTTCCCATTGGACATTTTACCCCTGTTTTCAGAAAAATTTTGCTGAATGTTTAAAAAAAAAACAATGTAAAAAAAACCCATTCCATACATTCAAAATTAAAAAAGGAGGCCTTTGTTTTGGTTTATTTGGGAACGAGTCACCTTTTTAAAGCTTTTTACCCCAAACCCTTGGCTCTCTTTCCCTTCTCCTTTAAACAAAAGTTTTGTGCTAACAGTGCGCCACTTGCACAGTGCCACCAGCCCTTCCTCCCCGTCTGATAGAAAAAAGGGCCCCCCCGGGCTGAAAGGATGCATATATATCGGGATCAACACTCCCTTTTGCATATATAACTTAATCTATACGTTTATTGTAAATAATTTTTTATGAGCGGTGGCGCAGTACACACGTCAGGCCGTGGGCGCACACATGTTCCCTCTTCTGACTCTCTGCCATGACGGTTTGGTGCCGGGGACCAAAACGGGCCTAGGCACCCGTGCTCCAGCTCTGTACTTACCTCCCTGAGCTCCTGGTCCTCCCGTTTCTATTTTGTTGCCGGCGCCTTTTTGGAAAATTCCAATAATGGGGAAAACCAAATTCTCGTTTTTTTTAAAAATTTTTCTTTTTTTTTGTTTCCCCCTTTTAAAATGAAACACAACAAAAAAAAATGTGGAGTTTTTAGTTTTATTATTTAGTGCCCCACCGTCTTGGCATCTAAGACCTCTTTAAAAGGAAATTTTTTCCTATTTTTTTAAAAAGGGGTCATAAAAGGTTTTTAGGATTTAAAAGCAGGAATTTCTGAGTAATTGCCCTATTTTAAAAATTTTGACAGGGGCTTAAGAAACAAAGGAAGGGCAATGTACAGGATTGACAGCTTTCTTGTATCGTTTTGTTTTTACAGAGAAAAAAAGTCCCAAAACTGTATGTGGCCCAAAAGGGGAGGGGTTAAATAGTTTCTTTCCTTTTTCTGTTTTAGGTTTTTTCACTGGGTTTTTTTCTGGAAAAACCCCTTTTCTTAAAAAATATTGAAACCCAAATTTAAACATTTGGAGCTCAGCTTCTCTCCCTCTATTGTATCCTGCACTCAGGTAGGGCAGCATAAACCAGTTAAGACGTTCACGTTAAGGATCCAACAAATTTGTACAAAAATCTATTACTGCATGTAATTTCTTTACTGCTCATTTGTTATAACATATTATTTTATGGAGTATATGATGTCAAAATAATAGCACCTAAAACATTTTTGTTCTAGACAAAATGTTGTAAAAACAGGAAATATGTTACTCCATTGACATTATGAATGATAAGAATCACTTATGTTGTAAAAAGCTACCATGAATAATACTAATAATAATAATTTTAACTCTAAAATGCATGGATTTTTACTTTCTTACAAAAAAATATATTGATTGCCTAGAAAGTTAATTGGAATCACATTATTTATAATTTTTTTCGTGTACCTAAGGGATACTCATGTACATTTAAAAAAAAAACACTGCACTTTAAATCATATGTACACAAAATTCTATAGCAAATGTATGGTTTAGATTATAGCTAATGTACTTTTATTCTATACTTTTCAAAAATTCTTGTGACCAGCAAAGCCATGTGTATGCTGTCTGCAAAAGGTTCTTGACAAGAAGGATATATATTTGAGAATTTAAATGTCATGACAATACAGAAAAAAATTGCCATCCACCAGTGATTTTCTCATAAACCATGAAGCTAATCTCCAGGCTGGATCTTCGTGAAGAGACCATTAATTTTTCTCTAGCTTGAAATGCTAATCTAGCAGACCACTGCTTTTGTTCTGTCTTCTGTTTCTTCCTGATAGGAAAATAAAATGGACACACTGAACCATGCTTTTAGTTTCATAAGAGGGATAAAAGTGTAATGTACAGAGTCTTCAAAACAAAAAAGATGGATTTTATTAGATTTATTGACTCTAAGGTACAAAGAAAAAAAAAACCTTTAAAACATATACTGCAAGTGAAGAATCTTAATTAACCATCATTTTTGGATTCCTATTTCTTAAACTAACTTAAAATGACAAATCATACTGTATGGGCGGCATGTTCCAATATGCAAGCGCCATTTTTTTGGTCTATTTTGCGTCAAAAATACTCTTGACGCCATATTCTCGATCTAAATGAATTGTAATATACCAAAACTATTCGCATTATATACAACACGTAATGCACCTAAAAAGGTGCATTACATACACTAGTAATGATAAGTTATGCGCCTTTGTTACTCAATGTGCCTCCGTAGGCGTATTACATACTCTAACAATGAAATGCTATGCACCACGATTGCACAATCTGCCTTTTTAGGTGCGTTAAATTTACTATGCAAGGTGTACCAGATGCCAGATTTTTTAAAGGACCGTACTTTCAGGCGCACTTTACACTGATTAAATGCACCTAAAAGCTTCCGTGGTGACACCAATTTTCGGACATCTCGCCCTATGTGCTTACACCTCCAATACAGCTAGGACTACACGGTGACTTAGCAATGACACAGTTCTTGCAACCATGGATTGCAGTGCCATAAAACTTGTAAAAACCTTACAATGGCCAAAAATTCAGAGAACTTATGATCACATTCATAATTCATAAGGTTAAGAAACCAACCTATAACCCTATTGTAGCAAACATTGTAGCAAACTAGTAACTATTTTCAAACAACATAGGCAAAGTCCTTCATATATATATATATATATATAATATTTAATAATATATATTATATCAACAACATATATATATATACATAATATGAAAAAGTTTGGGCACCCTTATTAATCTTAATCATTTTTAGTTCTAAATATTTGTGTGTTTGCAACAGACATTTAAATTTGAGATATCTAATAACTGAAGTACACAGTAATATTTCCCGATTGAACGAGGTTTATTGTACTAACACAAAATGTGCAATATTAGTTATTAGATATATCAAATTGAAATGGCTGTTGCAAACACCCAAATATTTAGAACTAAAAATGATTTAGATAAATAGGGTCCCCCAAACTTTTTCATATCTGTATATTTATAATAGTATATTTTAAATATTTATATATATAAATATATAAAAAATTTTTTTTTTTTAAAAACTAAATATGAAAAACATAAAACACACAGCTTCGGTATTTGTGATACTTTGTACTTTAAAAATTTTAACTCATGCAGATCACAGCTTTTCAGGTATCACAAAATAGTGCCTTTCTCAGCTTTACAAAGTCCAATATAAGAGCCCCAACAGCCCGCAAAGTTACCATGTAGCCTTAAAGCAGCTCTTGAACCGTATGGATTGTGGACCAAAATAAAAGATCAAACAAAATAAAACCCATGAAAAAAAAAAGGGTAAAAGAAATGTTTTTTTTTTTTTGTCATTAATAACTAAGATGGCGTTTTCCCAAATCGTTTCTTCACTTCGCTAATTTCGGGCAAAAAAAAAAATTTCTTTCCCAAATTATTTCGGCACAGATGTTAAAAAACACTATTTCCGGCGAAAAGGGCCCTGCAGGGTGCTGTAGAACGTTGTGCCCATGCTTAATATGCAGGGGAGCTTGGTTTGTCTTCATACAATTTTTTTAGATACACGCAATGACTCCCGCCGCTCTTAAAAATCCTTTCACTTAAAATTCCCCTGGCACTTTTGAGGGCAAAATGACAAAAAACTGAAGCGGAATGTTTTCCTGATAAAAATCATGCCAAGAAAAAATGGAAAAAAACAAGTGAGAGCTAGGGGGAAAATTAGGAAGAGTGTGGGGTGACGGGGCTAGCCACACGCATGAGGGCAGACATGGACAATGATATTTTGGAGGTGGGAAAAACAGGAATAAAGGGTCACAGGGGGGTGGGGCCACAAATGGGAACACCAAAAGAGTGGAGGGCACGGGCCCCGCAGCAGCATAGGGCAGACAGTGGACAATGACACAGTGTGTAGGGCCAGCAGCAGCCCCAGCAGCGCATGAGGGCAGACAGTGGCACAATGACACAGTGTGAGGGCACGGGGACAGCCAAACGAGGAAACAAATAAATTTTACCGAGCAGAAGCATGAGTCAAAGTGGCACAATGACACAGTGGGAGTCACGGCAGCAGGGACACAGGCATGAGTCAGGCGGGCACAATGACATTCTGGGGGTGGGAAAAACGGAGTGGCCCCAGGTGGGGCAAGACCAGTGGGAGGTCCCGGCAGCACCCCAAACAGCAGATGAGGCAGACGTTGGGCCAATACACGTGGGAGGTCCGGCAGGCCCACACAGCCAAAAGAGGGCAACAGTGGCACAATGACGAGTGGAGGTGGGTTTTGGGAAACCGTCCCCGGTAAAGATGGTTTGGGGGCGATGGGAAACGTCCAATGTGTGGCATCAGGCGGGGGCGCATCAGAATAGTGGCTGAGGCAGGTTTTTTGAACCCAACTCATTTCTCCAGTTTGAGGCTCTGGCTGATGAGTCACGCCAAAACATTGGTGTGTGGGAAATCCTGCCGATCCACGCTGATTATCTTGACAAAGGCATCGTTTCCCCTTTCC
Source organism: Phyllomedusa bahiana (assembly GCA_025379985.1). Lineage (NCBI taxonomy): Eukaryota > Metazoa > Chordata > Amphibia > Anura > Hylidae > Phyllomedusa > Phyllomedusa bahiana. Next base: position 146 of record JAODAL010067625.1, on the reverse strand, counting down.
CGTGGACAACGGGTTCTCCTTGGGGGGAACATGGCCCCCCCGCACTGAAACCCGCTCGATGCCCCCAAAACTGGGCCCGGGCCGGACAGCTTCTCCACTGCAAACTCGGCAATTGCGGCCACACTTTCCCGTTTGGGCCCTGGCTG
>JAODAL010067624.1:0-17211 GCA_025379985.1 Phyllomedusa bahiana | reverse complement strand
CCCTCTCTGAGCAGAAAGGCCCCCTAAGCTAATAAAAATTAAAAATAAAAATCCCATTTCCCCTTCCCGGCCTGCACCCGGGGCCGCTCCGCCGTCTTTCAGGGCGCGGGGGAAGGGGAAGCAGCCCGCGCGTCACCCCCCTGAAGCGCGCGTCACTTCCCCCTGCGCCGTTGACCTGATGTCGGCGCACACCCCCGGCGCGACATACGGGGGAGAGGAGGGAGGAGGGGGGCGATCCCTCCCCCCTCCTCCCGCACAGTGAGACCGCGGGCGGGTGAGGGGCCCCCTTGCGGCCCGCTGCCCCCGCCTGTAGGAGCGGTCCCCGGGGAAGAGAGCGAAACCGCGTCTTTTGCGCCCGGTTTTTTAAAAGGACCCCCCCGCCTGCAGGGGGCGGGAGGAATGCCAATCCCCCGGGAGGGGGGGAGGCCCCCCCCCCCAAAAAGGAGCCCCCCCCCCCAAAAAACGGGAGGGGTTGGATGTATGATTTAAGCCGTGTAACATGGCCAACATTCTAAAAGCGGGGGTTCCCCCTTTTCCCCAAAAAAATAAGGGGCCCACACTTTCCTGGGAAGTAATGGCATGTTGGGGGGATAAATTGCTGACTGTCAGGCCCCCCATCCACCCCCGGGGAGTGGGCAGGCAGAACGGGTTTAGGGATGCGTTCCCCATCCAGCTTTTCTCTGCATAAAAACTACGCACTTTCGCTTATATCTTGATTGTATTTCTTGGCACAGCCTGTAGTGCTGAAATGCTGGAAAAAGCAGCAAAAGAGATGAAACAATTAACCAGTCCTGCCACCCCCTCATACTCAGGCTTGGTGTGGTTCCAGCATATGTCATAAATTTCTATAATGAAAAAAAACCTTTGGTCATTTTAACAAAAACTAAAGGAAATGGCATCATAAACAGTCTTCCCCTATTCAATGACTACTGTTTAGCTTAGATCCACTGTTTTAACCCAATTGGCTTTCCACTTGGGCGGGGAAAGCAGTGTTGGACTCTATCGATTTTGCTCATGACGGCAGCTAAAGAAAAGCAATGAAAAATACGGGGAGCACAGTGCTCGCTATTTGCTTCGGTCCCCTTCTTAAGCATTGAGGGGGGGGTTGGCACCCCCCCAGACCCGAACTGTGATGTAAAAGAAATCCCAAACTTTTTAATTTTATAGTTAAAGGGGGGGTTCTCACATCAAAAAATCCTCTTCACGGCCGCTCTCACCACTGCACCCAGTGCATTGAGTGAGAAGGGCGGCGCAAAAGCGAGCCCTTTTTTCTTTCATTTCTTTGGGAGTTCAGAGTACGGGCAGTCCCCATTTAAAACTTTTCGACTTACATCAGTCCCCTAGTTACAAACGGAGACTTATGGGGAATGGGGCACTTGTGTTCTTTTTCCACACGATAGTAGCTGGGGAACGCAAGTTTCAGCATGCCACGCAGACTGGGGTAAAAATTAAGTAAAAAACTTTTTATCGGGGGCACAGACAGCAAAAACAAATGAAAAAAACCCCCCCTGCACACCCAAAAACTAAGAAAAAAACCTTTTGTGCTGTAGTTACATTTAATAAATATACCTTTCTGAGTTAATAAAAATTAAAATTTAAGAACAAACCTACAGTCCCTATCCCGCTTGTAACCGGGATTGCCTTGTTCCCGAGACACCACTCGGCTATATTCAGATCCTCTTAGAATGAATGGGAAGACGCCACGGTGCTGCCCCCCACATTTCATGCATGGCCGGAGGCAGCGGACCCAAAGAGAAGAGGATGTAAAAAGTAGCTCCCCTTTAAAAGCTTTAATAATATGGACAAAGAGGACTATGGTTTTTGCGCCCCATAGAAAATTTTTCACAGGATCCCTTATTCAATTAAATTGTAAAACATATCCATTTAATTTTCTTTGTGATTTTACTGGTTCAGGCTATCTACTCGGGACTTTTGGTGCCTTTTTTGTGTCAGTCTGAGGCCTTTGGGCGGATCCTCGGGTACTCAGGAGGGCGATGCTTTGGCCCAGAAAAAAACCCACAAATCAAAAAAATATGGTAAAAATACTGTATGATAATGGGTTATAATGACCCATTTCACTTACTATTCATTGTGAAAAAATTTAATTGCTAAAACACACCCTCTCTAGGGAAAATGGGGCTAAGGAAGGGGGATTGTTGTTTATATAGTTATTTCCCTCTTTAAACAGGGGGGATGGTAATTTGTCATGTTATGCTTTGAAATTTGCCAAAAATCTACTGTAACCCAAACCCCAAATTGGGTTTAGGGCTAGGGATTTTTTTTCTGGGTTTCTGGATAATTTCCCGTTCCCTGGTCTGTTGCTTGAGGGCTCTTCCCTCTAAAGTACTTTGGTCTAAAACCACAAAGGTAACTGTAAAGTGGTTTTTGGGGGAAGTGATGTTAATGAAATTGATGTCAAGCGACAGCCGCGTATTAACACTGGGGGAAAAAGTAAATTAACCACTCAAATCCATCAAAAACCTAACCTGGTCTAGGATTAAGTCACGTTACAGCTAGGATTAGGGCTTGGTTTTAAAATTGGGGGCAGAGTAAAAAAAAATTTGGGGTAAGCTTTATGAAAATGGGGCTGAAATGAAATTTTGGGGCAGATTCTAGCACATTTCATGCCGAATCTGTAGAGATTATTTTACCCGAGTTTGTCTGTCTTACAGAGTGTGGGGAGATTTAATGGAATCGATGGACACTCAATTCCCTAATTATCCCAACTTGTACCCACATAACCGTGTTTGTGAATGGAGAATAACAGTACCCGAGGGCAGACGTGTGACCCTGACGGTTAACGACCTACAACTGCAAGATCACCAGAACTGTAATTACGACTATGTGGCTGTAAGTCATATGGAAAGTGGGAGGTTATTTATGGGGGGAATGTATGGTTCATTTGGGTTTAAATGCATCTTTATGGGGGGAAACGCTGCAGATTTTTTCTGAAAATTCCCCATTTAATTTCAAAAACACTCCATGTATAGAAAAAGTTAAAGAAAAATTTGTACATTGCACATTTTAAATCCACAATGTGCTCGTTACCTTATGGAAAACTCGGACTATACCCCTTTTAAAGTAAAGTAAATCTACGCACAACCCATTGCGAATCGGCAAGTGGAACAATTGTATCAAAAAAATTACACAACATCCAAACCCCCTTAAGAAACCCCAGTATCTCCAAAACAGGGCCCCTTTTACCATTTTAAACCACCCAAAAAACAATACACCCTGTAATTGACTTTGCAATTTTGGCGGGCAAAGTTGACAAGTTTGATGCACAAAGTTACCATGTCCATAAAAGTACTGGCAGTGAGGGGCACAACCCAAACTTGTTTTATTTTTTCCACAATGATGACATTTTTTCATATTTTTTTTTTTATTTATTTTTTTAACACTTTTAAATTCCCATCTTTTTTTTAAAACCAAAAAAAGGGTTAAAATAACAATATGAGACCATGACCAATGCAACATTTTCATTAAAATAGAAAATGAAGGAGAAAAGTCCCTGCACAAGAGCTATAAATTACAATAAATGAAAAATTATTAAAAAAAGGGGCCCCTGAAACTCAAAATTTAAAATGATATTTGCCCTTAAGTACGTTTTTTTTGTATCTTTATAGTGCTCCCGCTCTTTGTTTCTGTTAACAGCACCAAAAAAACCTGCATAGTGTTAAAACATGCTGGCTGTCCGATCCTCTAAATTTAAAAAACCTTTCATTTGTTGCGCCGTTTTGGGGGGTTGGGGAGGGGGGGCTCATAGAACCGTATGAAACTTTAGATTTATAGCTTTAATATGGCAAAATTTAGGCGCATTACGTGGAACAGGTAAACCCTTTTAAAGTGGGTTTTCCCAGCTTGAAATGACATTTATGCCTGAATTTTGCTGATTTATGACCCCCAGTAGAAAGGTTTTATAGATTCAGGCGCATTCTATGTATTTTAATGCACATAAAAAATTTTTTTTTCTTAAAATGGATAGCATTGGTCAACATCGTCATCGGATCGTAGTCGATATCAGCAATTATCATCCCATATCCCTAGCCGATAATAGATAATCCCGATGACCATTAAATCTATGGGAGAGGAACAACAGCTTTATTTCTTAAAACCCCAAAACTGGGGGCTGGAAAAGGGGAATTTAAACATCCACAACATTAAATGGATACGTGCTACATCTTAGGCAAGACAATTGGGGCAACAAGATCACAAAAAAAAGTCCCCAGAATATTCATATCCCTGTCTTGTACCCAGCATGCCCCTTTAAAAAACCCTGCATGACCCCAAAAAATTAAAAAACCAGAAGGCAATTTTAAATTTGAACCACCTTTTTATTTGAACGGATTTTGACTTCCCTGTCCGGGAAACCCGGCAGCATCCCCTTAAAATCTGCATGCCCCAACAGATTAAAAAGTGCCAAAAAAAGGAAAGTCTTTGAACCCCCAAATTTTGGGGTTTAAAAAGGGCATTGATACACTGCCCCGGGACAGCACATAAACCCCTTAAATCTACGACCCCAAGATTAAAAAGTGCCGGAAAAAGGGCCCTTGGAACCACCTTTTTGTTGAACTGGACATTGACTATCCCCGTCCTGGCCCGGCAGCATGACCCCATAACCCGCTTGACCCACAATTAAAAGGTCCCGGGAAAAAGGAGTTTTTCAATCCCCAAATTTTTATTTTAAAAACCTGGACATTGACTATACCGTCCTGGACCGCAGCAGGGCCCCTTTAAACCTGTCGGGACCCCAGATTAAAAAATTTCCCTTTAAAAAAAGGAGTCCTTAAAACCCCCCATTTTATTTGGGAATGGACATTGACTTACCTGTCCTGGACCGCAGCATGCCCCCCAAAACCCCGTTGCCCCCACAAAAAAAAAAGGGTTTCCGGGAAAAAAGGATCTTTCAATCATTTTTTTTGTTGAACGGAAAATTACTATCCCCTTTTCCTGGCCCGGAAAGCATGACCCTTAACCTTTTCAGACCCACGTTAAAAAGTGTGAAAAAGGAGTCTTTAAAACCACCATTTTAGTTGAACTGGACAATTGACAAACCTGCCCTTGGATTTCCGCATGCCCTTTAAATTACATGACCCACTTTTTTAAAAAGTGCGGGAAAAAAGGAGTTTTTTAAACCCCCCTTTTTTATTTTAAACAAACTTAAACTATCCGTGTTTTGGGCCCCAAAAGCAGGGACCCTTAATCGCATGCCCCAAACAGATTCCCAAAAGTGCTAAAGGCATTATTTTTTGAAAGCAGCTTTTTTGTTGAGCTGGACATTGACTATCCCGGTCCTGTCCCCACAGCATGACCCTCAAACCTGCATGCCCCAAATTTAAAAAAAAGTCCCGGAAAAAAGTATTTTGAACAGTATTTTAGTGAAATGTACATTGACTACCATAAAACTGAAACCAGATCCCCAAAAATCCGCCCAGGTCCCCTTTATGGACCATCAGAAAAAAATTTTCGCAAAAAAGGGAAATAAACTATTTTAAAAAAAAAAAAAAATTTTCCAATACGGGCCCCTATTTAAGCTATTTTCCCTTTCTATTGGTGACATTTTTCCCACCATGAAAATAGAATTTTAAAAGGCAAACGAAACAAAAGGCCCCCATTAGGTCAAGGGGCCTGTTGAAAATCCTGCATTCTACTGTCAAGGGGGTTTTAAAAGGAATTACGGGATAAAAGGGGGGTGAGGCTTTAACGTGGACCCAAAACGGGTTTCACCCGGCAGGGCCCGGGAGTTACAGGGGGTTTGGGGTTTAACCCGGGGGCTGGCGTTCCTTTCATCTTTCCCCGGGCAAAAAACCCCTTTAATGATGAGAAAAAAAAACAGTCGGCTGAAGCGAGTGGGGGAAAAGCGGAAGTGTGAGAAAGGGCCTTTGACCATCCAACCACGGGTTGACAATTGTGAAGAACAAAGGCCTGTTAAAAACCACTTTTTTTTCAATGGGAAACCTTTAAAGTTTTGTGATGTCACAGCAGCATGCCCCCAAAAATTCAAAAAAAAATGCCCCTTTTGGGCCCCACTTTTTAAAATTTGTGAAGAAAAAATGTCTGTTAGGAAACCACTTTTTTTTAAAATAGGGCCGGGTAGATAGCTGTATGTCACAGCAACATCCCCCCCAAAAAAAATTAAAAAAAATGGTTTCTCAGAAAATTTTTAAAAATTGTGAGGGAGAAATCCCACTTAAAAACCCACATTTCTTTTTTCCCAAAGCACCGGGGATTATGCTGTATCTAACGCACCTTATGCCCCCAAAACCCATTGAAAAGTGCGAACATTTTTTTTTAAGAAGTGAGTAAAGGGAAAAACCTTTTTTTTCTTAAAAACCTTTGTAAAAATTTGGGTTTTTTAAAAAAATTTCCCCCTCACCCCCAAAACCGAAAAATTTAACCCTTTTGGGGAAAACAGAAAAATAAAAATGCGTAAGAAAGAGGCCCATTTCTTTTTGAAGAGGAATGTGAAGTAAAACAAAAATTAATGGGTGCCCTAGGAAATTTGGGGGTAAGCATCATCAAGATCCAGGGCCTGATTCTTTCTTGATGAAAGTCAAACGATCCCCCTTTAAATCAGTGGAAAGCCGGTTGGTTTTTTAGGGTAATGCTCCCCCCAGGTGGGGAAGGGTTTTCCGCTCAAATATACGTGGCTGCTGGGAAAGGAAAAACCCCCTCAAATGGCGTGGCGAGCGAGCTCGGGCCCCTTTCTTTCCAAATTTTGGATCCCCCGAATTAAAATTTTGGGCCCGGGAAAAACCCAAAAAAACATCAAAACATCGGTTTTTTAGAGCAGATAGTCGTGCACCATAAATTCTTAAGCCTTTTTCTGTTTGTCGAAATTTGGCCCTGCATTACAGGGAAAATTGGTGAGGGGGGTAAAAAAAAGATTTGCCAGGGGGTCATCCATTAGGCTTCTGCCACTATACCTTTTGTGCGGGCCGGGCGGTATTTGGCATTTCAAATGAGGGGACGTTCCCTGGCGTTGTTCCCCCGTAAATTTGAAGAAACGTGAAGCGGACGCAACAGATGTCCCCATTTAAACAACCCAGAAACGGTCCCCAAATTTCCCTGAAATTTTACTCTCTTTTTGGGGGGGGGAAGGGAAAAGGGGCCCCCGATTTTTTTCGCTTTTTTAACCGGGGTCGAGGAGGGGGGCCCCCTAGTAACTTTTTGTTCATTTTGATCCCCTTAAAATCCCGAGGATCATGTTGGAGGAAATGGAAACCCAAAGCATAAATGTGAGAGAGGGGCCTTTGGGTTTTTTCCAAGCTCTGGATCGTGGGGAAACTAGCATGGATTTTTCCCTATCTTCCTCCCCAATTAAAACCCCCTTCCCAAAACCTTTTTCCCAAAGGCAGGGACATCGGTAATCGGGGGTCCGGAAACCATCCTCCCCCCTCCGCTTCCCTCAGCTTCCCCCGGGCAAAAGCTTCAACACACCCCGGGACTTGCCTGGGGATGATGCCCCCTGAAAATGGGGCGCCCCCTTTTGAAACCACCCTGGAAACCCCGAACCCCCCCGGGCAAATAAAGGGAACCCGATAAATTTGTAAAAAACGTCGGGGCCTTCGGGTTCAAACGGCGATTTAAGGCCCCTTTTGTCCGATCTTTTGCCCGTCTCCCCCCCTCTGTCGCGGGCGGGACCTGTTGTTTCAGAGTTCCAACATTGCCCAAAAATTTAAATCACCAAAAATTGGTTTCATGCTGACGGCATTTTTCCCAACTGACCTTTTGGGGGCCCTTTCTTAAAAATTTGGCACTTTTTGGTGCAAAATTTTTTTCCCCCTTTGCCTCCATCTTTTGGGGTAACACACCCGAGGCCGTACCGCTGCTTGTCGGGCCCAAAGTGCACTTCGTACTGCGTAATGGCTTTGCGCTCGGGCCACAATGCTGGAAGTTGGGGTAGAATTCCAGCGTGTTGCCCGTCAACCTTGAATGGTTGAGGGGGGGCCGAGCGAAAATGTAACGCACCCAAACCGGGATGAAGCAGGTGCGAATGGCAAAAGTGAGAGCTCAAAATTCGACCCTTTCAGCAGGCACCCAAAACCCGGGTACCTTTAAAAAATTTTCTGGACGACGGGGTTTTCATACGTGTGCCGGGAAAGGGGAAATTGCTCCACCCAAACCGATCTTAAGGGGGGGCCCAGGGGTTTTTTGGACCGTTATCGAAACACCCCCCTTCCCTGGCAAAAGGGTTCTTGTCACCCACCCAGCCCACGGCCCCTGGGTTGCGAAGAGCCGTCCACACTCCTGCCCCTGTGTTTTGGGTACGGTCTCCAAGAAAATTTAAATTTAACTTGGGCCCGGGTTTTTCTCTGGGCACGTGTGACCAGTGACCTTGGGGGGAAAAAACCCGGGCCCTCCCTGCAGTTTTGAAGAGCGAGCGCCCAAAGGCCTGAGGGGAAACCGCCCCCCCGCCAGGAATCCCCCCGGCTCACCCAGTAAGCTGTCACAAGATATAGCCCCTTGCCCTGCTTGCTAGTCCTGTATCGGGGGTAAAAAATTGGATTTTTTGCCGGAAAACCGATGCAGACAACCCGCGGGAAAGATTTTAGATGACACATGGCGGGCCGGGGGAGGGGCGGCTTTTGGGGGGAAAGAAATCCTGCTGGGCATCTGGTTTTTTGGGGGGCAGGAAAGGGGGCCATGACTTGGGGGAAACCCACTGTGCCACCCCCCCGGGAAAAGGGCAACTTTTCCCAAAGGAAAAAAAACCCCTGAAATGCCCATTCAGGTTTTTGGGCTTTGGGATGGATTGGGTTCAATTGTTTTTTCTGCTCCCAAACCTGGTGGCAAAAGGGCTTTCTGCTAAAAACGGGCCCGGGGGTTTACAGCTTTGCGGGGTCAAGGGTTTGGAAGGAGTAGGGGTTTAGGCTGGGTCCCCCTGGGGGTTTGGTGGGTGGTTTTTGGGGCAAACGGCGGGAGGCGATCCTTGCCCCTAACGCTGAGAGACATGGGCATTGGGGAACGTTTTGGTTTTGGGGAAGGGGGGGAGCAGGGGGAGGCGGAGACAGGGGGTTGTGACAGGGGAAATGGAGCCCGGGACAGGTGGGGGTTTTTTTTCCCAAAGTTTTCCCCTTCCATTTCAACTCATGCATTGCTGCATGTGATTTAGAAAGTTGGTGGTGGTTAAACACCTAAATTTTTTCCCTCTACTGTGCTTTTTAGGGCAAAGGAGGCAAAATGACATCGCTGGGTGAATCAAGGCTTGATCAAAAAAGGGCCCCAGGCTTGAAAAGGTCCTTGCCCTTTTTTCGACGGCAAAAAAGCGAGGACCGTTTTTTCCCCCCCGCGGGATCATGGCGGGGGAATAAATTCAGCGGACTTGTCCCGGCCCCGTCCCCCCCTTTTTTGGGAAGGCGGGCCCGTACTGAAAATACCCATCGCCCGCCCTCCTCACCCAGTGATAAAGCGCTCGAAACAATTTCTGCAAAAAACCCACTTGGACCCGCAATGTTTCATCTTAATCATCATCTCATCAAATACAGGTACTTCCTCGCCCCTTACATTTTTTACCCTTTGGACCCGCGGGCTACAAGCAAAGGCACTCAAGGGGGTTCCCACCGCCCAGATTTTTGGGCCGTTTGCCCGGTTTCCCTTTCTAAACCTTTTTTTGGCTCACGTTTGGGGTCAGACAAACAAAAATTTCCCCTTTTTTGGGGCCCCCTTGGTTTTTAACATGCTTTTTCCTCCCCCCATCAAAGAGGTCTTCAAAAAAATGGTTTATCCACAGTGGTGCGTACACGAGTTGTTTTTTGGGGGGCTCCCTTTTCCTTCATGTTGGGGGAAATGCTGATGATCTAAATGACGACATTTGGGGCCAATGACTGGAGGACGGGGGGAGGTAAGACTTTGGATGCAGGTTGCATTAACTTCGAAAAAAAAGATTGGCGATGCTGTTTTATTAAATGAGATTTACAGGGCACCCACCCATCAATGACAGGCCTGACGGTCCGCAACCAAACGGTCCCCTTTGCTTGCGTGTTTTTCCCAGAAATGGAAGGGGCAAACCTTTTCTCGTTTTTTCTACCTCCAAAGTCCTTTAAACCCCCCTTTGCCGCTTTTCCACCTGCAGTTCGCTCCTTGGGTTTAGAAAGATAAAAAAATTTTTAAAAAGGGATGGAAAAGTTTTTGACAGTCTCTTATTTAAAAAAAATGCAAAAAACCCGGGAATTTTTTTAATCCCTCTAAATTTTCCAACCCGGCCCAAATAGGGGGTTTGAAAAAAAAAATTTTTTCTATCAAATATCGTGAAATGCGGTCCCGGGTGGTAGAACCCGTAACACAAAAAACAACAGTGTTCTTCCTTCAGCCTTGGATTTTCAACTGCCCAGTTTTTGGGCTACAGTTGATAGTTTTTTAACAAACTATCGTACAAAGAAAAAATTAGCGCCAAACTGAACGAGAGTGAAAAAAGAATATTTAAAAAAATTATATGGATTACAAAAAGGGGGGTTTTGGGGCCCCCACTGACAACAGGGGTAATTTTTCTATTTAAATATTATAATACAATATGCGAAAAAACTGAGCTCTCTGCGCCAAACTGAACGACTGAGTTAAAAAAGAAGTAATTTTAAATGTTATATTGATTAATATGCGGCCTTCCACCACTGACAACAGGGAAAATTTACTTTTAAATATGTTAACAAATATGTGTACAAATGAGCTCTATGCGCCAAACAGACGCACAGACTGATTAGAGTATTTAAATTTTATATGGATTAATATGGCGGCCTTCGCACCACTGACAACAGGCGCAATTTACTATGAAATATGTATAACACAATATGTGTACAACTGAGCTCTATGCGCCAAACAGACGCATGGACTGCAATAAAACTATTTAAAAGTTATAGGGATAAGTTAGGCCGGTTTTTGGGAACACTGACACGCAGTGATTGCAATAGAACTGAAAACACAGGGACAATTTCAACTCCTATCAGAGGTCTGCTGCCAAAAAACTGTTAAAAAAACAATGCTTTTTCAATTGAAGATCACAGAACACACTGAGCTGCAAAATAACTTCCTTTCAAATGCCTCTGCTCCATGCCCCCCCCCCCCCCCCCCCCCCCCCACCCACCCACAGTGATTGAATAGAACTGAAAACCCAGGGACAATTTCAACTCCTATTAGAGGTCTGCTGGCCAAAAAAGTGTTAAAAAACAATGCTTTTTCAATTGAAGATCACAGAACACACTGGGCTGCAAAATATCTTCCTTTCAAATGCCTCTCCTCCTGCCGCCCGTCTATTCTAAGCTGTAGGTAGATGGATGGTTTCTTGTATTAGAAGAGACTATCTCTCAGAGCTGTTAGAACAGCTATTGGTTTAAACTCAGAGAGACACGTCCTGCTGTGAAGTGTGATAGACAGAGAATGCTGAACAGGAAATGCAGTTGCATAGATAAAACGAGGTCACATGATTTTTGCAGCCAATGAGATCCATACACCACAAAGTGTTGACGTTGTACATCCTCCTCTCCCTCCTCTATCCTCGGAGCTGATTGGCTGGCCACCAAAATGACAGGAAACGCTGAAAATGGCGCGATAGTAATAGATTATCTGTCAGATTGTCACCTAAACTATCGCGCGATCGGCAATTTCTGATCAGCCTAAAAATCATGCCGATTTCAACTTTTGGCGATAATAGCGCTCATCCCTAGTCTTAACGGCAAAAATCATACATGTTGCCCCTATGTAATAGATTTGAAGTGTCAGAAAAACAGAGCTCTGACCTCTGTAAAGATATAATAAGTAACTTATAAACACAAAATTTGCACCTACAGACATCACAATGATAAAAAGCAAAGATTCAATTTACATTTCTGAACACTTCAAGCCTTAGAAAGGAGAATATTAAAGTTGAAATAGGTACTTTGTTACTCTGTCAGAGTCTGAAGGTTTGGCCACAGCTTAGTCTTTGTGGTTCTAATATCTAAGAAGTGACAATTATTCAGAGTGTTGTTTTGAAGCCCATGAGGATTGTCACTTGTGAACGTGGGAAGGGGGAGGATTTGCTAATTGAGTGGTATGTTTAAATTTGAGACTTTGCCAAACTAAATCATAGGTTTATTCTGTGTTCTCACACACTTCATGCTCTGCTGTATATTTACCAGTAATACTGTTGTTACATTGCCTTTATCTCATCACAGGTGTACAATGGCTTTCAAAATCAGTCCCCGCTTTTGGAAAAACTTTGTGGTAATGTAGCCACTGGTACAATAATCAGATCTTCAGGCAATACCATGAGAGTCTTGTTTATCACAGATGGATCCATATCCAGTGGTGGATTCCAGGCTACATTTACTTCAAAGGAAGATGCTGGTAAACCAAGGATAATATAGTAATACTCTCAATGATTTTATAGGTAGTGTGTTTTGTATTATACTTCTAAAAGACCAAAACTAGAAAATATTTCCAGAAAACAAGCCACATAACTTTCGTCAGTCAGATAGCAAAGCTGTTGTATCCATTTACACAGCCGTATGAATGGTCCATACCGTGCCAAAGGTGGACAAGGATATTAGGAAAGCCTTAAAGGGGTTGTCTCACTACATTGATTCATCTTACCTCAGTCCTGTTTTCTTTGTTTCACTTTGTTCAGGGGGTGTTTACTGGTTCCATAGGCTTCATTTAGAAGCCAGGTTGAGTATAGCAACCAGTGCGGCGCTACAGGATAGATAAAACCAGGTCTGTAGCTATAGCGCCTGAGGAGCTGAAGCACCCCATACAAGAGGGGATATCTAGGACTAAGTAGGACACTGTTAATGGACACATATTGCAAAGTGACTTGTTTTTGCAAGAACTTTAAGATAAAAAGCAGCAATCCTTGTAGTGAAACAACCCCTTTAACTTTGTCAGGTTGATCCGTTTTGGGCAAAAAAAAATTGCCCTTACACCCCGGGCATGTCTCTTGAGTGCAAAGCTTTATGGTTGTATTATCAATATTAAAAAGTAAAAAAACCAAAAAGAATGTGTATGCACAACTGTTGCCAGAGTTTTATGGCTGCAAAAACACATGGATTTATAATATCTGGGCACTGGAGACTAGACCCTTATGACTGTAGAACCCAGTCATCCATCCCAGACAGAGAGTTGGCTGCATAAGTGTGGTTACTGTCCATTATAGTCTGTGGAAGTAATAGATACAGCCAAAAATACTTGGTCAGCCATTTCCATATCTCTAGAAGACTTCAATATTCGTGAGGGCAGCTCAACTCAACTCAGGGCCCGGGAGCACGGTTTTTTTTAAAACCCTTGGAAGTAAAACAAAACCAAACACGTTCCTCTTGCAGTTTGCGGTGGGTCTTCGTGGGCCCCCTGGTGGAATTTTTTAAACTCCCGGATTGACGGGGGGCAAAATTTCACGAGAATCTAAACTGTGGGAAAGGACTATTTAGAATCCCAAAAAACTTCAACACTTAATTGGGTTCAAGAGCCCCAGTGGAACCTCACCAGAACTGCCAGAATGATTTCATTAAAACCGCTTGGTTGGGGATTTAATTTTTTCTATAATTTAAATTTTTTATATTTTTATTTTATATTTTATTTTATTATGATGTATGCCGAGTGCCACAAAAATGCAGTATTACGTGGGTTATGCACGTTTTGGATTTTTCGCATTTTCTCATAGATGATAGTAGCCAATCCAATAATAACACCATTTTTAATGATTAAAACTGAACAAGAGCAAGAGTGTATTGGTATTCTTCGCCCAATACAATGACTTGGAATTTTTTCTAATTACAGCTTTAAGGGGTATTTCAGCCCAATAACATATATTACCTATCTAGTGGATAGGTGATAAATAATAACCTGTTACCCAAATTTTGTTGGTAAGTGTGTATGGAGTAGACACAATCGCTGAGGCCGCTTCATACCAGGTACGGTTTTAAATTGCACCCTTACATTTGCAAAAACACCCGGGAATCAGAGATAACACACACCCAGCCATGAACCACTGGTGTTTTGGTAAACATGACAGCAGCTTTTAAAAAAATTTAAAAAGTAATTGCAGGTTGGGCCCTCCATCTCATTGACACATTTGCCTCCCAACGTTTCATGTTTTGAGGGCTTAATTGTGGGCCTCAGGCTACATCTTGGGGAACAATACGCATGCGCCTTTTTTGGTCTTTTTTGTGAAAAAAAAAATTTTACACCATTTTCTTGATATACACGTGTTCCAAATTATTATGCAAAAAGTGTTTAGGAGTGTTAAGGTAAAATTTTTTTTGTTTTGTCATTAAAAACATTGATGGTGATGTGTTTCAGGGCTCTTTATATTTGAAAAAATTTGCAGACACCTGTGTAATTAGTTTGGCAGGTGTGTCCATTAAAGGCAAGACTCTTAAGAAGGCTGCCCACCAAAATTTTTAAGCACCTACTTTTCAGCAAAAATGGAAAAAAAAAGGATGTGTGGCGCTGGAAGAAAAAATTGTGGGTGTTTAGGTCAGGCATATACAATCAAAATTGCCAAGACCCCTTTATCGTGATTCGCAAATCAAGAAGTATTACTGTTCACAGCACATAAGTGTGTGCTGATAAGGGAAAATGAGGACCTTTCCCAAACGGGGCAATTATGTCATTTTAAAAAGAGCAGCTGAAAAAATGCCTTTTCATAGCACAGACACTTTTTTGAAGCTGGGGGTGCCTAAAACGCCCCCCGAACAACAAGAGCAGGGTCCTTCGGGGTTTTGCAGCTGTGGTCCCACCCGTCGCCTCTTCTATCCACTGCACACAAGCAAAAAAACGGCCCCCAGGGGGCCAAAAAAATCATGAAGCTGATTAAAACTGTTTTTTTCACCGATGAGTGCGTGCAACGTCGAGGGTCCAATGATGGAGTGGAGGATGGCTGGTTGAGGGAAACCCCATGAAAAACGACTACGGGCCCCAAAAAAGGAGGAGGGGAGTCATTTTTTGGGGCTGGAATCATGGGGAGAGATTGTTGGCCCCTTTAGGATCCTGAGGATGTAAAGATAACTCCATAATGTATGGGGATTTTTCTCAAAGGCACTTCCTCCCATGGTTCAAGAAGAAGGCCCGGCATTCCGCAGCAAGTCTTTTTCAGATAAAATTTTACCGTCTCATGCTGAAAATAAAACATCTGTTTCGGGTGCTATAAAAAAAAAGGGGGACAAAATTATGGTGTGGCCCACTGTCCCCCCCTAAACCCCCCATTGAAAACCCTCGGGGCTCATAAAAAGGGAGTGTCTATGTGGTGGGAGGCAGTTCACACCCCAAAAGCAACAGCTCTGGGAGGGTTTTTTGTCCTCATGCAAAACAAAAAGCAAAACCATCCAAAAACCTGACAAATTAATGGGGAGAGTTTAAAAGGGCATTTCGAACAAGGGGCCTATGTGCAATGTAACATCACCCGAATAAAGTTTTGACTTTAAAACTGTTTTTTTTTTCAGTTTGTAATAAACCCGCTAATGCTTATAAAATTTTACAAAGACCCTTTTTTTTGTTTTTTATAAAAAGGAAAGGTTGAAAACTCTGCTGTGCATAATAATTTAGAACATGCATTTGAGGTTTTTTTTAAATAAAATAATGTTATATAGGCAAATTGTTCAAAAAACCCTTTAACTTACTCAAAAAAATTTATGATGGAAAAATTACAAAACTGCAAATTCTATAGGTAAATTTTTGGGAAAAAAGAGAAAAAATTATTTTGCTAATAAAATTTGGGGAAAACGTGTAAAATGACTTTTAATAACCAAAAAAAGGCGCATTTACCCAGCAGGGACACACTTAATGCGCCTAAAAAGGCGATTAAATATAGTAGCAATGATGCGTTATAGAGGCGCATTACATACACTAGTAATGATACGCTATAAACTGCGATTGCACAGTCGGCCTTTTTCAGCACAATGCTCCTTTTTTTGGGACATTAATTTATTATGCAAGGTATCCAGATTTTGGAAAAATTTGTAAATTTCAGGGTACTTTACATTGATTTAAATGGCCTAAACGCCTGCGACGCCAGTTTTCAGACATGTCGCCCATAGTATTCTTATTATAACCTGCCCCCACCCTGACTTGCTGACTCCGCTACATACCCAGTGGGTACTGACTTTATGGCAATGATGCCCTTTATGCACTGTACACTTCATTAATTTTTTTGCTACAATGTAATAAAAAATGAAGCCACTTTGCATTAATTAATAAATATCCTATCATTTTGTGTTTTTGCTTCTAGAAACCTATAAGTCTCTAGGTTTCACCCTGAAATATTTTAAATACAAGGTAATTTTTCTCCACTCTTATCTGCTCCTTCAGGTTAGTAAGATGAGGGGGCAGTTGGAATGAAGTAATGCATGGCTGTTGGATAATCAGTTTGCAGGCTGTACCCATGGGGATACATTGTCTGCGTAGAAGCTGTATATATAAAATTGGACATGCTTGACAAAGGGGGTATGTCCCCGAAAGAGCGAGTTGGACACTTTTGGGTTTGTTGAGTGCCATGGGTTTTTGTGGGGGCTATGGAATATTGCATTCATGAAAAAACTCTGAAAAAGCTGAGCATTGGACCCCAGGTTATGTTTAAAGCACTGTGGTATTTTTGAACAAAAAGGAAAAATTTTTTTTCTTGCTCATATGCTTTTGAAGAAACATTTTTAACATTAAAAGTGGAAAAAGCATAAAAAATTTCTGCATACTGTGAAGTGTTGCCAGCAGTATCGTTGATGTATGCCGATATATAAAATTGTAGGATATTTTGGAATACTATTAGTGACATCGATCCAACTTTTTTAGGTGGAGTGGTAAATAAAAGGTTAGAAAACCATGTACATAGTACTCTTTAATAAGCAATATATGAGATACAGTCTTTAGGAAACCCGTCATATTCAGGACAATGTTGTCAGCTTTGAGCCCAAAAAACTGTCATAGCCCTGTTCTATAAATGTATGAACTGTCGTTCGGCAAAACTTGGCACATTCTGCGCCAGACACGCGCCAAATATATGCTGTGCAAGGCATCACATGCCAAGTATATGAACCTGCGTATCATAGTTTCATACATTCGAGTGTATTCTACACTTAGAAAAGGCGTGTCAGCCTTGATGTTTGTTGCCTTGTAAAGTCAAGTGGTATTTTTGTTCTATATGTTGCAGATAATGCAGAAGGTGAAGTCCTCAGCAGAGTGTGTGGGAGGACAAAGCCATCTATCCCGCTTGCTTTTGCCGCTTTCCCGATTGGGTGCATTTTGTAGCAA
>JAODAL010067623.1:0-17211 GCA_025379985.1 Phyllomedusa bahiana | reverse complement strand
CCCAAAAACATACTGAACAACAAAGTAAAAAAAAAAAGTTTGAAATGCTGAAATCATGTGTCCAGCAGTTTAAATGCAGTTTTGAATCAGAAAAAGGGCAAAGAACCTCATAAAATAAAGCCTTTTTCCTTTATCCCCGGGAAAAAAAATTTTCCAAACTTCAAATCTAGAAATGTTAAAAAAAAAAAACCCTGCATCAACAAACCTTCTCCAAAATGAGGCCACTTAGCTTTTAATTTTAAAACAACTGAAAAAAACCAAGCCACTTTTTAACTTCTAAGGAGTTCACCCAAAAAAATTTCCATCGTTTTTTGCCTTGGGATTTTCACATGACAGTATTCCTGTCAATCCCGGGGAAAACCTTGTTGAAAGAAAAAAAAAACAATTCCCTTAAAAGAAAAAAAAATATTGTTTAGTTAACATGATGCTTTTTTCGGGCACTTTTTTCAAAATGATATCAGTCAAAAAGCTTCAAAATGCTCATTCTGTTGTAAAATTCCATGTGGAAAATGTGGGGAAATCAACGTAAATGTCAATTTGGAAATGGCAGACATCCTAATGCAATAGGTTTCCCTCAAAGTTTTGGAAACCACGTCCTTAAAACCAAAAGGGCACAATGCATTCTGCAACCCGCCTTAAAAACAAATATGACAAAGTCCCAAAATCCGTGTAAAAATTTATGACTTTAGTAAAGAAATACCATTAAAAACACATCAGACAACGAAAAATTTCATGGCAAAACCCGGGTTCCATTCTTGATTTTACTCTGTCTTGTAAAAGTCCTTACAGTAAACATCCTTTCTGGGGTTTTTAGAAAACCTTTTTTTTCGTAAACCAAAATGCCCTTTGTAAAAATACAGGTTTGTTTTACAGATATGGGAAGCTTTTGTGTATTGATTTTTGACTATTGAACCTTTAAAGTCACCCCTCAGCCACTTTTTTTTCAAATAAATTTACTCTAGTTTTGATAACCCTTTTGGGTACTTTCACCTTGATTCAAGTATTCCCTTTTTGCCACCTTTTAATCTGCTCACACTTGTCTTTCTTGTAAGTGGGGGGCCTAACGGTACCAATAATTTCCCTGTGTGGTTTTTATTAGGGATTTTATAAGGGAGAAAATGTTTAATCTTGTGCATTTAAAGCCCTTTTTTTAAAAAACCCCATGAAAAAAATTCGCTTTGGGAGCAGAGTCTTAAAAATGATTGCTATAGTTAGGGGTTATTCAGCCAACACCTTAAAAGGGAATTTTCATTTCAAAAATAGCTTTAAGCATAAAAATGGGTAAATAAAAACTATTGCTTCACTTGCTTTTGTGATTTGCTTCTGTTCAATTAGGGCAGATCATATCCAATACATTTGCAAAAAAGTTTTCCTGCCATCCTCTCTCTGTTACAGCATACCCCCCCAACTTTTTAGAGATGCAAGTAGGGACATATCAGACCACGCCAAAAACCATGGCCAAACACATGACGTCACCCCAATACACGCCTCTAACCACGCCCAAACCTACATGAAAAATTTTTTTAGATAGCCAAAAGGGGACAACCTTTTTCAGGATCACCGTACCCTAAAGAAAAATTAAGTCGTTGTTAGTAATATACAGCTGAAAAAAAACAGATACTTTTTAAAGCAATAAGCCATTTATTGATGGAAATCATTTCCCCAAATAAAAAAGGGGGGACATTTATAGACTAAGGGAAAAGGGGGACTGGGGAAAAATAGGACTGTCCATCCAAAAAATAGGGACACTTGGGGGGTATGGTACGGCTAAAAAAAAAATTGTAAATTTTTGTGTATCTTGTGAAACAGAGGCTCATTTCATTACTTTACTGAAAGCTTTAACCCTTTAGAATCCTGTCACCTTCTGTTTACACTCTTTTTTAGAATGTTTCTCAAAAATCTCACTAGGAAGAGCTGTAGCCAATCACGCTCAGAAACCCCCACCCTAACCAGGAAGAGGAGTCTGAAGGGCTTTGGGTGGTAAAAAAGATAGAGGGGCAACCCCTTTTTAAATCCGTTTTTTTTTCGTTTACCCCCTAAATTATGGGCATAATTTTTCCCCATATTTGCCATTTTCTCTCCCAAGCCCCCAACTTTTCATTTAAAAAATGTCGGTTATTTACTGTTGTTCCCCAAAAAGGTCATTAATACAATAGGAGAATAAAAACCTTTATGCAGCACAAAACAAAAACTTAGAAAAACAGTATCAGAAACTCACCCAGTTTATCTGAAAACTAGACTTCTTGTTGAAGCTGATAAAATTAATTTTATGGATGAACCCCATAATAATCAGTTTTTTAGTTTTAGGTCGTAATGCCCAAAAAACTCAACAAAAGCCCCAGCTTTATAGAAAGTAATGAACACATGTAGCATGGCTTTTTTTTTGTTAAAGGCAGGGGCTCGCTGGGGCTAGTTTTTTGGGGGCAAACCCCCAGACAACCCTGCCTGTGCCCCGAACCACCCGTGGGGTTGCAGCAGTTTCCCGTGTGCCTGCAGCGCCGACGATCTATTGAGCTGTAGGGCGCCCTCTAAACCCAAAGCTAAAAGTCGTTTTCAGTGCAGGGGGGTGAGGGAGAATGACTGCAGGAGTTCCGGGGGTGTTAGAGGAAGGAGAGGCGCCTTCCCCACGAAGCCCTGACGCCGGGCTTCATGTGCTGTACCGGTTAGCAGAGAGCCTGGCAGCGGGAAGCGCACATAGTGAGGGGACCCGCCCCCGTGTGCCCCCCCCGGGGGCCCCGGCCTGCAATCACAGCCTGGAGGCAACACGCATCATCCCCATCATCATGATCATCACCCCCGGGCCCAGGGGGGGTTAAGGAGTGAGGAGCCTCACGTAAACCAATGCTAAAAACAAAAAAGGGTAACAAACATAATTTTTCATAAAAATAAAAGTACTGAAGTATTATGTGGTGAACACATAGTGTATGTGTGTATGTATATGTGTGTTGGTGTATATAGTGTGTGTGTATTATGTGTAAATATTGCATGCATGTATGGTGTAACATTTATTTGGTTGCATGTGTGTTATATGTGTATGGTGTATATTTTATGTGTGTAGCATTTGTTTTTGTGGGATATTGTTTGTGTTATGCATGGTGTAAAAATTGTATGTGTGTAGGGGTTTTTATGATGCATGGGGGTAAGTTGTATTTGGGTAGTGTGTGTATTTGTGTATGTGGGTGTACTATGGTGTGTATTATATTATAAAAAAATTATAAATATGTGGTGCAGCTGTGTGTATACAGTGTTTGTATATGGTTTTTTGAAAATTATAGATATAATTTTTGTGTTATAGTGGTACATGTGTATGTAAATGTGATGTATGTTAATGGTGTTTAGTGTAAAATACCATATCCACAATATTCCCCATTTGCGTCACAAAACAAAATCCGCCTGCTGTCTTTTACACATGTAAACTACAACTGATGATAAATTGAAATCTGAAAATAATTTTTTTTATATCTGTCTTTTGTCGGGTTGCGTAATTTTTTTAGCTGCTGCAGACAAAGGGTTCTCACCAGCAAATTGCGGGTTGCATTTTTGGTTTTTTTTTCGTTTAAACACCCCACTGCGCACCCTGACAAGCGTAATTTATAAACCCCCTTGAGGCTATGTTACCATGTCGTTCCCCCCCCTACAATTTCGATGGATTGTACACTGGAGAAGAAGTGACAGCCCCGACAGAACGGCGTGTCCTTTTTTTATGGGCAGGTTTTTTGTGCCAGGGAAAACAACAGCAATCCGCCCTCCCGTTAGTTCCGTATTTACGGGGCGCGCTTTGGGCACATTCAGGGACAGTCAGCCCTACAAAAACCGGTATGTTCACATAAGTAATGTCGGTCGACTTGGACACGTAATTTCGCTTAATCACCCGACGACGGGGCCCATTATGCAACTCATATCGTCACTGAGAGCTATGATTCCCTGTTCTGGGAAGAAAAATATCAGGGGAAACTTCAGAGGATGCGCTGGCCAGAAAGGTTTTTTTGTAGAAATCCATGCCATATTCAGGGGTGTGAAAAATGCCCGTGAACCCCCCCCTCTAGAAAAATTAACACAAAGGCCCCCGGGCCCCCGGGTGTTTTAGGCCCCAAAAAGCCCCCGGTTAAAGGGTTTTTGCTCGATCTTATTTCATACCTCCCCGCTAAGCTCTTCAGCTCTGTGTGCTCGAAGGGGGTTTTAGTTTGAATTGCATACATTGACCCAGCAGGAAGACACACCGGCCTTTCCTCTCTTTTGTCACAGAAAGGGCTGTTTGTTGTGAAATGTAAGTAGCACATTGTAGCTCAAAAAGGGAAAACTTTTTCCTCCCGGGACAAGGTCCCCGTTTTAAACCCCGGAACCAAACCTGTTGTTTTTTTTTTTTTTTTCTTTATCAATATACCTACCTCATTTAGGTTTCTTTTTTTTAATTTATTTGCACTGTTGACTAATTCTAAGGATACAAGGGACGGAGAAATGACACACCTGGGGTTTGGCATCATAGCTACCTGGAAAAAAAGGTGATGTTGAGCTGTGCGACAGGAGATAAGGATATCCCCTGGGGATGAGCTGAAACAAAGGACACTAAAGGGGGCATAAACAAAAAACCGAATTTTTAATAAAGAAAGAATGGGAAAATGTTTTTATTTTTAATTACAAAATTTCCCCCATCATTTTTCCCGTGGCAAAACCCCTTAAAAACATCCCTTTTTGCCCCGCCCAATCTTTTCCTAACCTCAACCGCAGGGGTTTCAAAACAGTAAATCAACATAACGGCATTAAAGGGACTGGGGAATATTAATCGCAAAAAGGTCGCAAAATTTTTTTGATATTTTTTTCAAAATCTTTTTTCATGCAGCCGGGCAATTTTTTTGAAAGTTCCCCAAACCACCCGCAAAAAGTTTTAAACCCCGACCAAATTTTTGACCTTGGAAAACACTCTTAATTTTCAATGGACCCAAAAAAATTCAAAAACAACCCACACCATAATAAATCCAGACTCCAGAACGACCCAATGTAAAAATTTTGAAAACAAACAAAAAACTAGACCCTTTTAAAACCCAATTTAGACCTCAAACCTGTATTTCCCAAAAATTGCCCTTTTGGGGGTGACCCTACATTCAAAGTTAATTTAACCTTAAGAGAAATTTAAAAAAAACAAAACCCTTGTCCAAAATTTAAATTTAGGGTAAAATCAATAATAAAATAATTAAAACAAAGGGTAAAAAGGGAGTACAAACAATGCCCCTAACTGCTCAAAAGGAACTTGGGCCCCTCTCCAATATGATACAAAAAATAACAACCCCAAAAAAATGTTTTAGGGTTAAAAGAGAACTAAAGCGATAAGAACACACCCTGTAAAAATTATGTGAACATTTTTTAAAAAAATAAGTGAAAAAAAATGTGCAAAAAAAAAAATTCCCAAAAAAGAATGTAACAAACATTGATAAAAAAAATAAAAATAAAACAACCAAAATGTAGGTAAACATTTTGGCAATAGATGAAAAGGGGAGGGCGGGAAACCCGATGGGGCCCAAACACAGGGGGTAATTTTTTCAAATACACTAGATTTTCCCCTAAAACGGGCTTCCTGGGGGGAAATCAGATATAAGTGTGAATTTCAGTCTCCAAAAAACCCCATAAAATTTCCCAAATTTTTTAAAACTTATTTTTTCCCTTAAAGGCCCCACCCACATGTTTTGGGTGGAATGGGCCAACACATCACCAAAAAAAATCTAAAAAAGGACAGGCACAAGATTTTCCTCAGTGCCTTGAAAACCCCTTCCCTTTCCCCCTTTATAAAGGGGGACTAAATGTATGGCTGTAATACCCCCAGGGAATATCTTCTCCCTTTCCTTCAGTTTTGGGCCCTTTAACCCTCGTCTCCCCCATTTTTGCGGGTTTTTAAAAAAGTCATCAACACAAAAAAAATTTTGGGTTTTGGGCCCTTTAAATTATTTTAAAGGATATTTCTGGGGAAACATCTAAAAGGGTGAAACCCAAAATAAAACTTAAAAAATACAAGATTTCCAAAAAAAAAATTAAAGGAAATTTAGTGTAGAAAACATTGTAGTCTATCCAAAGTATAATTTTTTGTAAACCTTCACATTCATGAAGGGCCCCCCCCCATTATATTTGACATCGGGGTTTTTGTATTAAAAAAATTTCCCAAACAGGGTGTTAGCCCTTTGTGCTATTGTTTTTCATAAAAATGTACCAGCAGGGAAAACTTTCTCATGAAAAAACTGTCCCATTTTTTTAAAAATAATCCGATTTTTTTACAAAGGGGAGTCCCTTGAGTCAAAATGAAATGACAGATAAGTTTTTAAAAATTTCAAATTATGTTTCAACCAATGTGTTTCTTTTTGCAATTTGCAAAAAGCAATGAAACCAGGATTGCATACCCGCAAAAACCCCTATTGATCACAAGAAATTTTCTAAAAGTGCTACGACTAAATTTTATAAAGGGCATGGTTAAAAATTTGACGCCCCGGGAAAAAACAGGAGTTTTATTTATAAGTTATCAATTAAGAAATAGTTAACACTTTTGTTGCTGTTTTTTTTTATTTAGAATAGATGAAAAGCAGATAGGTTTAAATCTAGACCAAGACATGAACTCGGAGATTTTCAGGGGGAGTGGATAAAATGACCTTTTTGGAATTTAGTTTTATAAGTATGGGGGGATATAAAACAAAGGAGGGATAACAGGGGCAAAGCCTATGCCCCCCATAATTTATAAAACATCTTGTTTTGCAATCTATGTAGAAAAACAAATTTAAAAGGGTAAAGGCCTGGTCGTGGCATCCCAAAAAAAAAATTCAACATTACAGAACAGCAGATTATTTTTTCGACCCAATAATAAGTTGGGACCATTGTAAGAAAAATACAAATTCAACATACAAAACACCCAAAAAAAATATCCTAGGGGAAAAAATGGGCCCGTATTAATTTAAGAGCGTTTTTTTTTTCCGCTTAGACTGGGTTTGATCAACCTGGACATTGCATGGCCCATGGGCCATATCCCCCCCCTCTGGGCTAGCTTGACCGCCCCGCTGTCAACCCCCAAGGGCAAAATGTATGTGGTCCTCCGGACGCCCCTTGTTGCAGGCTTTCTGCGGAGCGGCCCCCCCTGGAGTACACAGCCCCCCGGCCCGGGTGAAAAATGTCCCTCCTTTCTCCTGAGTGGCCTGAAGACGCACAACCCCCCTGTGCAAGGGAAAAAGACCGGGGGCAGGGGACCGCTTCAGGGGGGGTGGGGAAAAGGGGAGTTGGAGTTAGTTTTTTAAAAATTTACATAGCCCTCTTACCTTTGGGTGTAGGACATGTATACCCGCCTAAAATACCTTTCTTGGGGAAACCCTTTAAAACCTTCTGGGGGGAAAAATAAAATTTTGATTAACTCTGTGGGGAAACCCATAACCCCCACCCCATGTATTTCTGGGGGCCTCTAAACAAACCCATACCCCGCCAGGGGACCCATTAAACCTGCCCCCCCAAAAAAAAACTACTGGGGGGGCCCCATAAGCAAACCCATATACCCACTGGGGGGAAACCTTTTAAACCCGCCCAAACACCTACTGGGGGCAAAAAAAAATATAACCCCACCTACTGCAGGACATAAAAAAAAACTGGGGGACCCTTTCCCAATTTCTGGGGACACATAACCTTTCTGGGGGAAAACCCCAATTTCCTACACTGGGGGACATAAAACTTAAGGGGCACATATAAAATATTGCATTGTGAAGTCACTAAAAGTCTTTTAAATCGTTGTTAAGGGGCCCCAAATCGATTCTTTAAAAGCCCTTAAACAAAAACGCTCCCCGGGGGCTCCCCTTGGTCAATTAAAACAGGGGTTTTAAAGGGCTTTTCCCTGAAGGATTTGTCTGGGTCAGAAAGAAGATTTAAAAAACCCGGCAGCCTCACGGAGGAAGGGGAGAGGGGGGAGAGACCGGGGAAACAGGGAGCGTTTTGCAATTTTTACTCAAAAAAATGACTAAAAACCCTCAGTGGATTTTCTATAAAAAGAAACAGGATCTTTCTTCACATTACCCTAGCCAGTCCATCCCGTGTTCCCTGTCATCAGATAAGAGGAGAAAACATGCAAGCGGCGGCCAGATCAGCTCCTGTCAGCTCCTCTGCGTCGTGTGTATGTAAAACTTTTAGGAAACTACGGGGGCTTCTGATTAAGCCTGCGTAGCTGTCACAGGCTTTCACTTTTGTTTTATGACATATAATTAGAACAGTGATATAATTACCCATTTTGTAGGATCCACGTCAACATTACATGTGGCAAACCCCTTTACGGCCTAAGTCATGAGCTTAACACTCGATCTGGGAATCTAGAGGAGGATATAGGTATTGGTCGAACTCGAGTTAACCATATTAGTCTGACCCTCTAATTTCTCATGTGGTCCCATGGGAAAATTAATTGCCCACCCCTGGTTTAGTCTAAGGTTTGTGTATATTATTGATTTATAATTTGGCAAGTTGGTCTAAGTGACTTCCTTTGAGTGCTCAGGCATATGGAGTTAAAAAAAACTGAGGTTTCTGTGTTCAGTGTGACTGTGTGGATTGGGTGATGGGCTACATATAGGTTTTAGCAAGTTTCTTTTTCCTTTCTGCTGTGCACCTGATTAGGAGAGAGGTTAATTGGTGTAAGGTCATTAAAATCCAGTGCAGGACTCTTCTGAGCATGCCCGGTCTGAGCTGCTTGCAATGAGTGCTAAAGGGAGTGTGGAGTTTTTAATCAGAGTTAAAAACAGGAGTGAAAAACCGGAAAGTAGACAACCTTTATTTTTGAATCTAAATTTCTGTTGTAATGGAATAATGGAGAGCATGACTGGCAATTTTCTCGTGCACAGTGTCTGGCCCATATGTATGTATGGAGCAGGAGATCTAGGGTGAATACGCTGTGACCATGTGAGATGTTGCTATCAAGAAGCACACAATAAAGATCTGGAGGAGCAGAATGCAACACTGAGGGTAACTGACAATTATGAGAGGAGATTGCATCTCACTGAGTAAGCAGTTAGTGGGCTTAACATTGGGTTAATGAAGTTAGGGGGTTTTCTAGGGGTATTGAAAAAAAGGCAACTTCTGTTCATGACTCATGAGCATCCTAGCAAAACTGCAAAGTTGGGTGATAATGCTGGGGCATCAGTCTCAGAAATGGCAGCTATAGTGGATACTGCTCTTCCTTACAGCTGGAAGAGCAGCCCAACTAGTAGTAGGGGGGATGGGAATGTAGGTAAGAAAAGGCAGTTAGTAATTATAGGGGATTCTATAATCAGGAAGACGGATAGAATAATTAGTCGCCAGGACTGCCTCAGCCAAATGGTTTGCTGTCTCCCTGGTGCCAGGGTTCGGCATGTGGTGTCTTCATCAGTAGGGGAAACACAGCTTAAAAACTCCTATCTCCCTTCCTTCCTCCACATTTCCCCCACCCTTGGTTGAACTTGATGGACATAAGTTTTTATTCAGCTTTACCAACTATGTAACTATATGTTTTAAGCTGAATGATTTGGCCTCAAACCCAGCATATGTGCTTAAATAATTACATCCAAAAATTCTTCTCCAGTCTAAGGACATTTATTACAAAACAGCTACATAGTTTATATGGCTAAAAAGACATCCATCCAGTTCAACTTAATGTTCTATAGTGTTGATCCTGAGCAATAATAATGTAATGTACTGTATTTACAAAGTCTTCCAGAGGGATAACCACTTAGTGCTTTGCATTCCCTACCTAAAGATTAGCAGACTGGTACATTTCTAGAAAACCATTGTTGTCATCTTCTGCACAGCTGAAGCTACAGTTGAATATGACATAGGTAACACTCAAATCGCCAAAATCGCTAAAAGTCAAATGTTGGAGGCGTTTAGAGCTCTATAATGGCCAAAGCAGTTTTTGTATTTTTTTCCAGTTAGACTTTGTATTATCATAAAACACTATTCAAGGTAGGCAGAAGATAAAGCATAAAATTATACATAAAAAATGCACAGTGTTTCTTACAAGGGATTGTCTACTCTGGACAATATACTCTGCAAAAAATTGGCTTATGACGAGGCATCTCACTACTGGGAACCTTAGCAATGATTGGCTTATGACAAGGCATCTCACTACTGGGAACCTTAGCAATGAGCTGTAAGGGGTGGAGGAACCGGGTTACAAGATGCAGCACTTCAACATGAAAATATAGGATTAAAAGGTGTCCACCGAAATCTGTGAGCTGTCCATGTAATGCACAAAGGAGTTGGGTATTCCACAATTATATACCTGTTGTAGCCACTCTTCTCTGGTTTGAGGGTCCAGACAAGGACTTTCGCTATTTTAGCTAAAAATAGGGTTTTTTGAAACTGTTCCTTTGTAAAGATACAATGGGGCACATTTACTAATACCATCTGATACTCAGGGCTAGTGTTGAGCGATTATAAATCGGCAAAGTTGAAATCGGCACGGTTTTTATGTTGATCGGAATTTTTCGATCACGCGATAATTTAGGTGAGAATCTGCGCATAATCTATTAATATCGCGCCATTTTCGGCGCTTCCTGTCATTTTGCCGGCCAGCAAATCAGCTTAGAGAATAGAGCAGGGTGAGCTGGGTGTGCGACATCATGACTGTGATGTGTATGGTTGTGATTGGCTGTAAAAATCACATGACCTCGTTTTACATAGAACAGCCGTTCCTGTTCAGCATCAGTGTGTGTCTGTGTCAGCTTTCTCTTCAATACAGCTCAACGACACAGTTCTCTTTGTTCACAGAGACAACTATGCTTTTAGCTGTGAACATTAGAAAACATAGGTAGATTAGAGAATTTCAGTTTTTATTTAGTTAGGCGGAGACTTTGAAAGAACCCTCTAGCGCTGTACCCCCCTTGGGGGGGTGTGGGGGAGGTGCGGGCAAACAAGGAGACAGGCGGGCGGGCTTTTAAAAAGGAGAGTGTATATTGTGCAGTCCAGGGTGTTTGAACCTGCATTAAAAAGGTTTTTTATTACCATTTTTTTGGCCAGTTTTTGGTGAAATAGTCCCTGTGAACCCTGTCTTATTTTTGGATACAAATTTTTTTTAGTAAAAGCAGGTGTATTTGTAGGTAAAAAAACCCCACCTTTTATTACCCTTTACAAAAAAAATTTTAGGTTTTTTTTTCATTTTTGGGTTGCGGGCCCGTTTTTTTCCCAAAGCCCCAACATTGTACTTAAAATAGGATACGAACTTTTCTATCACCCCCAAGGTTGTATTTCATAGGTAAAAAACCCCCTTTTTATTTTCCCCCAAAAATTTAAAAATGGGTTTTTTTTTTTCACTTTGGTGCAGGCCATTTTTTTTTGAAAGGGCCCCTTTCCTTTTTACTTACTTTACCATTCAAAAAATTTGTAGAAATTTGTGTTTTTTTTAAATGGACAAAAACCACCTTTATTATCGTCCCCAATTTAATTCGTTTTTTTTCATTTTGGGCAGCCCAGTTTTGTTAAAAGGGCCCCACTTGTATTTTACAATGGATACAGAACTTTTCTAGTCCCCGAGGTGTATTTCTAGGTGAAAAAAAAAACCCTTTTATTTCCGTTTTCTTTTCAAATAGGATTTTTTTTTACTTTGGTGGGCCCCCAGTTTTGTTTTTGGACCTTGTATTAAATCTGAATGCAAAAATTTTTTGTAGTTATGTTGGTGTATTTCATTGGTGAAAAAAAACCCACCTTTTTGTTATTGTAAATTTTTTAAATAGCTGTATTGCACGTGGTGGGGCCCCTAGTTTTTTTCAAATACCCACTTTTGTAGGGAAAATTTTTTCTAAATGGGAAAATTTTTAGAAAAACGTTCTCGTTTGTCATTGCTGAAAAAAACCCGCAATTTTCATCCGTGTAATTTCCCGAATAGTTTTTTTTGCGTTTGGGTTTTTTTGAATTCATTTTGGGCGCAGTTTTTTAGCACTTTTTTATGATTTTTTTTAAAAAACTATCAATTCCAAAGTCCCCCTTGGCAGTTGAAAACCCTGGGACTAAAGGGGAAGAAAACTTTTGATTTTGTTTTACGGTTTTTCCCCACCAGACCCCCATTTCACAGGTATTTCGTTTGAAACATTTCGGGTTTTTTCCTAGTTGGTGTGGGAAAATTAGAGGGATTTAAGAATAGCTGTGTTTTTTTTTGCCGTTTTTTTTAAAAAGAAAAGGGTTAAAAACTTTCCATACTTTCTTAAATTTTTTCTTTCTGAACATGGGTGAATTTCGGTGGAAAACGAGAAAGGGGGTTTTAGGACATGGAGGTAGAGGAAAGAGAAAAGGGTTGTTTCCTTCCAGTGTGGCGACAACATGAAGCCAAGGGGATCGTCGGTTCCGGGCCCTTTTCAGGCCTTCACGCTGGGTCGGGGGCCCTTTTAAAATCCCCGTAACGAAAGCGTCCCCCCAATCTGTCCTTCAGGGGTTTAAAAGAAACCCTGCATCCAGCAGTCTTACCCCCCGTCCCCCCTTTCACGGCCAAAAAATGTTTTTAAATCAGCATCGTTAGAAATCCTTTCCAACATGAAGGGGAAGGCAGCCCAAATGTAAACTCGTGTACCCCCCCCACTGGGTTTAACCCTTTTTTCTGAAGACCCTATGTGAAAAAAATGGGGGTTTGGGGGTCAGAAGGAAAATTTCAAAAGATCAAGAAGCTAAAAAGGATATTTTGTTGTTTTCGGGGACCCCCGTTACTGTTTTCCATCAGAGGAGGAAAAGGGAAAGCCGGTCAATGGGCAAAAACCCCGGCGTTCGGAAAAGGCCTTGCAGGGGCCTGTTGTTGCAGCCCAAAGCTCCTGGATGCAGAATGTCAGGCCGAGGAAGTCCCCTTTTTTGTTGATGATGATGTTTGATGCGCCCATTGCAGCCCAACGGGGTCTTTTCAGCGGGAATTTTGTTGCGAGCGTTTCCCTAAACTGGACGATGGTTTGTGTCAGAAAGGGTCCCGCCTAAAAAAGGGGAAAAGGGGGGGGTGACAAAAGTCCGCTGAAAGATTCCGCCACCCACGCCAGCGGAGTACCGCCCTGGGTTTATCGCCGCAAAAAGGGGTCCAGGACCTCTCAAGCCACGGCCTTTTTTCGAGAAATTTCCTCTGATTCACCCAGCGATTTTTATATGCCCCTTTGGGCCAAAAACGAATCAGTAGAGGCAAAAAAATCTTAGGTGTTTAACCACCACCAACATGTCTATTCCCTCCCGCGAATGCATGATTTGGGAAATGGAGGAAACATTGGCCCAAAAAAGGCCCCCATCGTGGGCCGGGGGTTTTTCCCAAACCCCTGTCAACCCTTTTGTCTCCGCCCCCCTCCCTCCCCCCACCCCCAAAGCATTCCTCCCCGCTGCCCATGTCTCCAGGGTCAGATCGGGGTCAAACCTCCGCTTTTAGCCCCACCGTTGCCCGAGTAAACCCCCATAAAAATCCTACCCTTTCCTTCCAAACCCGTTTGGGCGACCTGCACGCCCTACAGCGGCCAGTCTAGCAGCCGCCTTCTGTTTTTCCAGGTTTGGGAGCAGAAGAAACCCCTTTAAACCCAAAAACCCTCCCAAAAGGGGCCAAAAACCCGAATGTCGGGTTGCCAGGCTTTTGGCCTTTGGGAATTTTTGCCTTTCCGTTGGTGGAACAGGGTGGGTTCTGCCACGTCATGGCCCCTTTCCCGCCCCCCAATTTCCAGAAGCCCAGGCAGGCATTTCTTTCCAGAAAAGCCGTCCCGCCCCGGCCAGCCAAGGTCATCCCAAAAATTTTAAGCCGTTTTCTGCATTGTGCTGGGAAAAAATCCATTGACCCCCGAACATGGACTAGTAAGCCCTGGCCAAAAGGCCCCCTATATCTTGAGAAGTTTATGGGGGGGATGTTTGGTGGTGAAAGGTGGCTCTCAGGGGTCGGGGCCGCCTTCAAAACCGAAAGGGGTGGTGCAGGGTTCTTTCCCCCAAGGTCCCTGGTGTCATCCGTGCCCAGAGAAAACCCGGGGCCGGGGTTGGAAAAATTTAAACTGTATTTGGGGGACCATCCCCACCAGGTCAGGAAACCCGTGGACCGCTCTCCGCAACGAGGGCCGGCCTGGCTGGGTGACCGAACCCGGCCCGGCAAGGTGGTGTGCGATTTTTGGTCGAAACTGCTGGCCGCCCTTAAGATCGGTAGGTGGAGGGACATCCCTTTCCTGGCACCCTGTCATAAAAATTGTCATCCGAAAATTTTTAAAGCGTAAAACCGGGGCTGGACTGCCTGGAGGGGAAAGGGTCGAGGTCTGAGTTTGCACTTCCCCCGTTGGCCCCCCTGCTTTTTCCCGCCTGGTGCGTTGCAGGTCAGCTCGGCCTCCCTTCCCAAATGTCTCAAAGGGGGACGGGGGCAAAACGCAGGAATTCCACCCTCCACATGTCCAGCGATTGTGGCAGGCCAATGCCCTTTCGCAGTACCAAGGGACACAAAGGGCCCGAAAAAGCAGCGGTTGCGGCCCGGGGTTTTTTGGGGCACCAAGAGTGGAGGGGAGGTGAAAGAGCTTTTGGCTTGCCCTTTTTTAAGAAGCCCCCAAAATTGTCAGTGCCGGGCAATCCCCCTTTTCAGCATGACCTTGTGGTTTTTTCTTAGTTCTTGAAACGAACGTTGGACACTCTGAAAACATCAGGTCCCGCCGCGACGGAGGGGGAGACGGGGGCCCCAGTTTCGGGGGCACGGAGCCTTTCTCTCCGTCGAATCCACAAGGCCCGACAGGTTTTTACAATTTTATCGGTCTTCATTTAGGCCCGTGGGGTTTGGGGTCCAGGGCTAGGCAATCGGCGCCTCAGCTTCAGGGTGCTTCATTGAGGAAAAACAGGGTGGTTTTAAGGGTGTGCCCGGGGGAAAGGGGGGAGGAGGGGAGGTTTCCTGGGACACCCCAAAGTTACCGGGGTCCGTGCCCTTTGGGAAAAAGGTTGGCATGAAATTTTATGCGGAGGAGGGAAAATGAGGAAGATCAGTTTGCTAGTGCCCCCCAACCCCGGGCTTGGGAAATCAAGGCTCCCTCTCTCACAAGAGTGGGCCCCTTTGGGTGTCCATTTCCCCCATTCTAAAAATGATCCTGCATTAGGGCCAAACAAAAAAAACCAAAAAGTTATGGGTGGGGCCCCCCCCTGGGGTCCCCGGCTAAAAAAAAAAAAAAAAAAAAAAAAAAAAAAAAAAACAAACAAAAAAAAAACAGCACTTTCCGTCCACCCCTCCAAATGGAGTAAATAGAGGGGTAAAAATGGGGGAAATGGAGACCTTGGTGATTGAAACAATGGGGGATCTGGGTTTTGTCTGCTTCACGTTCTTCCCAAATTTTCACGGGTGGAAAAAAGTCAGGGGGGACGTGACCGCAGTTTGAGTTTAAAAAAGCCGTAATTTGGCCCGCGCAGGCAATTTTGGCAGAAGCTAATGGGGGGGCCCCTGGCAAATTTTTTTTTACCACCCTACCAACGCGGGAAAAGCAGGGCACACATACCCCCACAAGAGGGCCGCTTAAGATCATGGGGCACGATTTTCTTTCGTCTCAACACCAATATTTTTTGGGTGTGTTCCGGCTCAAATTTCCCTTTTGGGTAAACCCAAAAAGGATAAATGGGCCCCAGCTCGTCACCACGCCCTTTGAAGGGGTTTTTCCCGCCCGCAACCGCGTCAAATTTTCGGACCTTCAGGGAAGCTGAAGGGGTCATTACAGGGCAAAGCATCCCGGGTTTTCCCCAAATTTTTGGGGGGTTTTTGCTTGGGGGGAAAAGCGCTATTACTACAGGTCCTATTGTAAAAAAAGGGGTTTCTAACGGGGCATTTTTTTCTTCCCCAATTGTGGATCTTTTGACTTTCATCAAGATGAATCAAAGGGATTGAAAACTTGATGATGTTTTTGGGCCCCAATTGCCGAGGTCACCCATTAGTTCCCCTCAAATTTACCCTTCCCCTTCAAAAAGAAAGGTTTCCCCTTTTAAAACTTTTTTTTTTAAAAAGTCATTTTTTACTGCAATTTTTTTTCTCCCGTTCCCAAAAGATCCAAATTTTTCTGGTTTGCCCGTGTGGAGGGGCTGTAAAAGGGCCCAAGGGGTTTTATGGGCAAAAACCGTATTCCATTTACTCACTTCCCTCTTTAGAATTTTTCCATTGGGCAATGGGTTTTTTGGGGGAAAGTTTTCTGGAGGGTAAAAACTTAAATCATGGTCCTTTGGAACAAAATGTGGTTTTAAAATGGCATTTTCCCTCCCAAATTTTTTAAATGGCGAGAAGTCATTTTTATAATTTTTTGGGGGTTATTTTTGCGGAGATTTAAAACTATTTTAACCGGTCCTTTGGAAAAGAAATGGGACTTCAAAGTTTGGGAATTCTCCCTCACAATTTTTAAAAAGTGGTGGAAGTCATTTTATAATTTTTTGGGGTCATTTCTGGGTTTGAAAAGCAGCAATAAATACAAGTCCCATTTAAAAAAATTTTTGTTTTAAAAAAACATTTTTTTCTTCCAATTGTCAAAAAGGGCCAAGGGTCATGTTTTTAATTTTTGGGGGGATGTTTCTGTGAAATGCAGCTTACCACGGTCTATTTTAAAAAATGTGGGTTTTTAACGACATTTGTTCTTCACAAAAAAACAAAGTGGCTCAAGGGTTATGTTTAAAATTTTTTGGGGGGAAAGTTGCGTTTAAAGGGGGTTTTACTACCCGGTCCTATTGTAAAAAAAAAAAAAAAAAAAAAAGTGGTTTCTAACAGACATTTTTTCACAATTGTCAAGAGTGGTCAAGGGTGATGGTTCTGTCAGGGAAAAGGAATAGGTGTGTAACGGCTGGTAGTGGATCCCTGGACCCCCCGCAAGCGATGATAGCTAAAGCCACGCCAGGGAACGGAAACTAAGTGCCCCCCGGGTTTTTCCCCGAGCCCCCCGAAAGGGGATGGACTTGCTGCGGCGGGGAGGCTACCCCGGTCGTCCCCCCCGACGTGGACTTGCTTTTCGGTGGCGGCCGAGGTGCAGCGAGGTACAGAATCGTTTGTCCCGGAAAAAACGTAATCGTGGGCAGGAGAATGGCAGGGGGGAGGCGGCAATGGTTTGTGGTCGAGAACGGGAGGAAAAGGGCGGGGGAGGCGGCAGAGGTTTTGGGGGTCCGGAAAACGTAAACAAAGGGTTGGGACACGGTAGGGGGCGGGCCCTTTTGTCAGGAACCTTTTCCCATGGCTCGGGGCAAATAGATTTCCCGCGAGGGAAAGATGCAGAGCAGCCCCTTAAAAAAGGGGGCGTCAGGCAG